>WBMZ01001334.1:0-131572 GCA_013400975.1 Atrichornis clamosus | reverse complement strand
CCCGCCCCGCCCCTGCTTGGCGGAGCCGGGGCTCCGCCGGGATTGATGTGCAGCGTTCAGCCGGGATAAAACATGCCATAAACTTAGCGTCACTCCCTGCAATTCCGATTATGTGATCATTTACTGGCGATCATTATGGGATCGCTGTACCGAGAGTCGTGCTGCTGCCTGTTCAGTTCCGCACGCAGCTCGATGGTAGCCAGTCACTGCCTTGCAGCCTTTGCCACTACCATTTTCTGCAGAGTCGCAGTCCTAATAAAGAGATGGGAAAATGAAGGTGTGATGAGGAGGAGGAAGAATGTGAATTTCATAGAGCCCTAATTCCCTTCCTTATTTGCTTTCACATATTTGTGTAAAATCCTGCTTGAAAGGCAAATGTGGAGAAATGTCATACCCTATAAACCATTGGAAGTTGACTTCAGTTGATGGGTTTTGTATGGGTTGTAGTCTAAATCCAATCCTGAACACAGTGGGCACAGAGATAATTTTAGGAACATTTGCCTCTGTCTGCAGTTTGTGAAAACTCCTTCCTTATGTATGAGCTGAAAATGCAGATCCAGGAAAGTGAACTCCACATTTTGCCCACCACATTACCACTGCTCCTTACATGATAATAAATAATGATGGTTATAATAATGGTGATAACAATAACAATACTATTAACAAGTGGCATGAAAGCAGAGCAGACAAAAGATCTTGCTACTAGGGAAAATCTCTAGAAACATTCTAGGCACTTTCTCTCTTTTTCGAGCAGATACTTGCCTATTATGGTCTGTTAAGTGGAAGGTTGTTTTGAGGATCCTTAGAGAGTGTGAATGTGGTTTGCTGCAGCTCAGCCCAGGTACAGAGTCCCACTCTAACTGAAAGATGCAGGCACTCATTACAAAATGCAAAAGTATGGCCTTTTTAATTAAAAATCAATGGGCCTCATTTTATTGGGCCTTTGTAGGACTGATGCTGGGAAGCTTTATATTTATTTAAAGTTTTAATTAAATAGATAACTGATATGCATATAGCGCATATATAAACTTATCTAAAAAATAGATATTGGCAAAGGAAGTTTTCACAGAGGGGTGGTGCTCTCAGCCTGGTGCTTTTATGGAAATGATACAATAGGTCTTACTGAACATCTGAAGTCCAGGCATCTGAGATAGTTTGGTCAGTTTGTGCCAGCTATAAATCTATTTGTACTATGATCCCGAGAAGTTCCTGTTATAATCCTGCTCAATAATTTCAGCCAGTGAATTTAGGGAGGGTGCAAGACTTTATGTCTTCAGAATTCCATCTAAGGAGATGCATCTGAAAATATATTTTTTTCCATGGTTATTTTTATCCCATTCTTCATTAGAGAAAATATGTAGGAAAAATGTGTTTCTAAAATGTGTTCCTAACTATAATAGTTGTTACAAAGCAGGGGCTTTTTTTTTTTTAAACTCTAGAGGATGTTGGTCCAAATTGCAGCATTTTTCTTTCGGCATTTGTTACTTGGTAGGAAAAGATGGGAATGACAGAAGGAAAAGATGAGAAACAGGTTACAACAAATTGAATCTCTTCAGGAGCAGTACACTTTTCACCTCTGGGTGCCACTGTTCAACTGTTTCTTGTGCAGTGACCATCTGCTTAAAAGTCCAGCTCTTATTGGAGAAATATTCCCTGAAAGAAGCCATTAAAGAGATACTGCCTATATCTCTGGATAATCAAGAAACAAGTTTCTGATATATGGATGTTAGTTATGCAATGTTCTGGTATGTTTTTAACATACTGAACAAGGAAACAGTAAACACTCCACATTTGTTCAGTTTATTGAGAGCAGTCTGATGGTTTATTTAAAACTTTTCTTGCCTCTTTAGTTAGAAGCTGAAATGTGAATCTGGTTTTCTTTCATATAAATGAATACTAGTACACAGATTTATTAAGTACGCAGATTTACTGTAATAATTCAGTTGATTTAAACAAGTTTTACAATATCAACTATAATTTTCTTTATTGCCCACAACCTACATAATTCAAAAATCTATTGACCGATACAATTTCTTTTCAACTACTGTGGAACTGTTAATATTCAGAGCAAAATTAATTGCAGTCTGTGTATCCAGCTGTTCCGCCAGATTAATTATATTGTGACTATTTCTCCTAGAAACTCAGCCAGGGCAACTTATTGCTAAATGACACTGGACCTCTTCTCTGAACTGCACTATGATTTTAATTCTAGTCAAATAAAAATCTTCTATGAATGAAATCAAGTGTGTAATTTAACTCCTTCGTTACTATAAGGTTGTGTTTTGAGCAACATTCGCAAAGTAGTAACAGTTGCATTTTACATCATGAAATGTGCCTTTTCTCACCCCGGGGGAACACTGCTGCTGTCTTGCCCATACCTTCAATCTCGTTCTTCCTGTACCCTGCTGAACACCACGGTCTATCAGTGAAAGCCAGCAAGCCTTTTCATATCTGCACACAGACAATGGAAAGTTCCATCATTGCCTCGTAAACAGGCATGGGCTGTATTTATTTCTGTTCAGTAGTTCTGTATGTGTTCTATATATGTATTTTTTCAAACTGGTAGAGGAAAAATTCAGACACAGACATCTGTTAAAAATTAATTTCAACTTTGTCCCAGATTTGTGCATTTTCTTCCTATCCCATTTCATTGGAAAATCCCAAATAAATAGAACACTTCAAAATAAAAGAATTTAACTTTATCCTGGGAACATGCAGTTTAGTTTTTGGAAGGGGAAATGTGTAATAAAATGCTGCTCAGATGAAATTGGTGAAGCTGTAAAATACGTAAGTGGAAACTTTGAGGAAACTGGCAATGAGAAACTGGAAATCAAGCAGTAATTGAAGTTTCACACAACCACCCTTTGCATGTGTGAGTACAAAGGAGAGACTAGGAACAAGAGTGAGTCAGACCTCTCCTCTCAGGAACTGAAGGGACAGAGATTCCCAGCATCTGTTTCCTTAACTATCACCCAGAGAATACTGGTGGTAAATCACAGTGAGTAAAAATAGAATCAGAAAAATAACTCAAAACAAACGAGGGACTGTTTTTTGCAGTACTTTTGCAGTAGATTTGTATCCAGCTCAGCTTTCATCTTTGTTCAAATTGGACGTGTCAGCTTACATTCACTTCTAAACAAGTTGTTAATAAAATCACAAGCATGGATAATTAGGATGTCCCACAAAACAGCCAGCCAAATTTGATACCTAAATGGGAGATTTAGCCTGCTCACATGTTTTAATGAATGTGTCAATGTCATTGTTAAAGAACAAGATGGCCAAACACTTTGGTAGAGTTAATCACTGCCCTTTTGGAGTGAATGGGCCTCCATCCAGTTGAATCAACTCTAGTACAGCCAAGAGACTCCAACTGGTAGCGTGAGTATGTATGAATTATTTTAGGTGTCTCGTTGATCTGTACGTATTTTCCATGTCATCAGTGAAGGCTGAAGTGATAATACTTTGCCTTGAAGGGCTCTAGTGAAATTTAATTAAAGTACTGTCAGTTCTTAGTCTGAAAGATACATGTATTTGCAAGGAATTCTTATCAACCATAAGAGTTCTGAGCTTATGCTCAAACATCAAACATGTAAAATGGTGTTTTACCTCTTTATTAAGGTTGAGGTGTTTAAAAAAAAGTCAAAGATCAGTGTGGAATCAACATGTCTTCAGTATATCATATTTGCTGTAAATAGCCTTGTTCTTAGGTATGGGAATATAACATGACTCATACTTCTGAAGAAAACCCCAATCGTTTATTTTAGAAATACATTTGTTTATGTGTAATTAAGATGAGATATTAATGAAATCTATAATACTTTAGTAAATAATAGTTACAGGCTTTAAGAAATACAGCAGTTTTAATGAAATAGATTTTCAGATAAGAGAAGTTAATAATATTTAGCAAACTTGATCTAGCAAGTTATCATTGACAACTCTTACTGTCTACAATTTCAATATCTACTATTGTCAAGAGAGAATAAAAATTTTATATCTTCTTTTAGTGTTTTTCCTGCTCATATTTTGAGGATATACCTTTTTAGTCTTGTTTTATTCATCATAAATGATCATTTAGTTTTATTTCCAACACAAAGTGTTTGAAGAAAAGCCTTTTCTTCTAGAGAAGTTAATATTTTTAGTTGCAGTAGCCCTAATTTTTTTGTGTGGTCGAAGAATAAAACATGAAGCAAATAAAACAATAAAAAACTGGCAAAAGAGAAAAACAATCGTATGCAATACATATTAAATATGAACCACTGTTGGTTAAAAGCTGCCAAAGAAAAGAAAAAGCTGTATAAGGAGCACCTAAACTACTACGTCCTGTTGGTATTATATGTAGAGAATTTGATTTAAATAATTTCCAGAAACAATGCAATAGCAACTTAATAACAGTGATGTTCAAGATTATTTAAATTATCTGAATCTTTAATTACACAGAATTTACTATTCTTAAAAAAAAATCTTATTATGTGGTTCTGAAACTACCAAGCTGAATGATGTGGCTCTCATCTAACCATAAGTATTTGTTGTTTATAATTATTTTCATCTTTGCTCTATTGTGCATTTAGTCCGGTGTCCATGTTCTCCATTTTTTCAGTTACCTTCCTAAGGCAGTTTTTTATTCTTGACATTCATGTACTTTAGAATCTGTGCTTTGACATGAAGACTACATTTTAAAAGAAAATATTTCTTACATTTCTAGGCAGGTTAAAAGATGCCAGTTATTTTTTTTTTGTATTTGGCTTAATTAGAGTCAGGGTTCCACAGCACCGTGTTCTTACACTGTGTGCTATTATGCAAACACTAACACTGATGCGGAGACCTTCCTCTTAAAGAACTGGTGAATAGACTTTCACAATGACTAGTTGCTGTTGCACCCACCAGACCCTATGGCTCCATGAGGTAGCACTTTGAATAACCAGGAAAAGATAACGGAATAATATTCAGAAGTCTCCTTGATCCATTGATGATCCAGCTCCATTCAGTCCCTTGTGCAGCTTTAGCGACTGAAACACACCTGATTTGGTCATTGAACATCACACGTTGTATCTCATATCTGATGCTGAGAAAAAGTGTGAAAGACCCTGAGAAACACGAGGCAAAGAAGGCACCACGTAAATTGATGATAGAATTTTTTTTCCTGTCTGTACCTAGTTTTCTTGATCTAAAAATAGAAAATTAAGCACTTTACCTACATTATATATATTTTTTCGGTATAGTTAAAGTGTATTAATTACCTCAAGCATCACCAAGTAAAACAATGGCAGCAGTTTTTATTAGCAGTGAGGAGGAAACCCTTAGAATTTAAGGCCAGTAGTAATTGCAATGTGCAATTTGCCATTGCTTTCAAAAGAATTATATAAAGCTAAATTATTTTTCTGTGCTTTCTCCCACTGATCATGTAAACAGCAGCACATTTTTTTATTTACGCTGCCTATTTTACCACTCTCTCTCTGTGCTACTAGAACACAAGAATTTGCTGATTCATTCAGCAATGTTTTGTGACATCCATTTTCACACTGCTTTTGGTTAAAACCCCATCTGGCTCTACATGGCTGGGAAGCTCTACTCATAGCTCCAAAATCAAGAGCTGAAATGACTAAACTTGTCCACAAATTGTTTAGTCACTGGAGGCAAGATTTATGAAACTGTTGTCTGTGTTTCACAGGAGCCTTTGTAAGCAATGCAGGTCATTTTTTCTTGTCCTAAATGAGTGTCTACATTTTAGAAATAGTCTTAAGTATTTGTTAAATTAGGTTTGTGTATATATGCATATAATAATTAAAATATATGTATAGAATACTTGAATTTTTGTATGAAAATATATGTATACACAATTAGAATATAAAACCATGATACTTTCTCAAAGATGTGTAGGCTAATGGAAGTTGGATGCAATCTTAATACAAAACAGGATGATTTCTAGAAATTCAGATAGAAAAAAAAGCAAAATACCCATTGCTATGATGTCTTAGAGAGAGCACTGTCAAATTAGATGAGCAACAGGGTTAATATTGATTTTAAAGCACTTGTTGCCCCCCTGCCTTCCTACTGGGTCCTCTGCTGCAGATGAGCAGGAAATGGATTATCTTAAAGTGTGGAAGGACTTTTAACTGCTTTTTAGTAAAGACTGTAGCATGGTTGCTTGTACAAACAAAGCCATAAGCCTTTCCAAGAAACAGGAGTTTTGATAGGAACTTTCTTGGGAAAAAAATCCCACAACACAGAAAACAGAAGCCAAACATGGCTCATAATGTTTTATTTCTCTTGGAGCTTACTTAGTTTTAAGCTTCCTTTCTTTAGATCTGAATTATTAATACATTTAATAATAAAATAATTACGTTTGTATACACATACTAAATTTCACCTGTGCAGACAAAGTAGAA
Source organism: Atrichornis clamosus (assembly GCA_013400975.1). Taxonomy (NCBI): domain Eukaryota; kingdom Metazoa; phylum Chordata; class Aves; order Passeriformes; family Menuridae; genus Atrichornis; species Atrichornis clamosus. Next base: position 125,186 of record WBMZ01001334.1, on the reverse strand, counting down.
GGGGTTGACTACATGCCTAACAGCAAGAGATACTGCTATAATCAGCCTGCCCTGCTGTTAATACCAGTAGGAACAGGAGTAATACCAGAAGCAGGACCTGACATAGCAGTTCACAACCCAAAAGAAAGATGTGCTCCTCCTGTATCCCATGGCAGCTTCTTCTCTCCCTGCTTCAATGTGATTTTCTCCTGCTTGCTTTGTATCAGTGGAAGTGCTTATTCCATGTCTCTTTGTAACTCAGGATAGTTTTTGGTGGGGAATTGTGTGTTGCTGATAGTGAGCTGGGTAGCCTTGCTGGGGCATCAAGTAGGTAAGTGCCAGAGCTGATAGGAAGGAGGTGTTAGGATCATGCAGCCAGATGCAAAAGCTGAGGGAAGGAAGCAGGGAGATGTTCAAGGTCCATGTGGCAGAGAGGAGATAGGATTTCCCCTTTTTGTACAGGATTCTAGAGTCTCCTACCTTGACTTCCGTGTCACATAAGAGGTTGTATAGCAGTTGTCTTTTTTAGCAAGTTGGTGCGAAAGGTACTTAAAGCTATTGAAGTAACGCATGAAAAAATCTTTAGTTGCCTAACACCAAATTCTACAGGCCATGTTCTGTTTTGAAGTAAATTTTCCCTTGGCTTCAGTTTTTCTGGCAAGTTCTCAAGCATAAGTAGAGATTTCATCCAAGTGTCAGATTTGGTCAGTAGCCAATATTTTATAGAAATACACATGTAGAAAACAGGGGAAGAAAACTAGCTTGGAAAAGGCACAGCTGGATGTTCCATCTCTAAAAAGGCAAAGTGGTCTTGTATGTGGTGTTTTCTTGTTAGGAAACAGAAAACTTTGTAAGTGTATTCTTCTTTCAGTTTTCACTTGATTTTTAAATGCCTGCCTTTAAAATGAAAAGCAGAAAGCCTGCAGTTGGTGATCCTTACATTCTGAAGGTGTGTCCTTTTATCCTCACAAGGTGGTTTTGCACTATCATTCCAGCTCCTGGGACTTTGTCCTTTTAACAGCTGACTCTAAGTTACAGTTAATTTACACTCAGCTAATAAGAAATTTTAATTTCTTCTTGTTCAATAGGCACACTTATTTGCTGCACATTACTAAAACTTTTTATATGAACTTGAATTCATATAAAAATCTGCTGCTTCAAACAGCACTCTTTGCTATCACATTGGTGTTCTTCATAATAATTTGTTTTAATCAAACTTTTGGTACATAAAGTGCCATTATGCCAATTTTGCAGATACAAGAAAGAGGTATATAGAAACAAGAATCAAAAGAATCTACCAATTCTAGGAGCAAGGCTAGACAGTACTGTCTCGTTTTTTCTGAGTATCTGTATGTTATAATAGCACTAATAATATAGTAGCACATTAAGAGCACTGTCCCCATTGATTCCAATTATTCCTGTCATGCATGAAGAACACACATTTGGTGATCACTTGAACAAAATTGCTTTGAGTTACTTGCCCAGAGTATAAGGACTGTGCAAGTTAATAATAGCTTCTAATTCTTTAGGATAGGTTTCAACTGCCTTACTCAGAAAACCATTTCTTATGTTTCTACAGACTTTTAATCCTTTTAATTACATAGCTGAGCCCACATAATGTAACAAATATTTCTGGTTGTGTCAAAGAATGTAAAAAGATCAGAAGAAAGGGATGCCAAATATTATAGGAAAGCTTTATGAAACATCAACGCAGGCATCATTAAAGTGGTTGTTTGTTTCATGGCTGACTTCAATCTCATTAAGTAGAGAACCTGATTTGAGGCAACTTGCAAAGTCCTGAAGGTATTTCTGGAAATATCAGACGGAGTTCTGTCACATTTGATCTGGCTCACTAAAGTGAAGGATAGTGGCAATCATAGTGGTTGGACTTCAAAGTGCTGAAGTTGCACTGCACATGAATTTTCACTGTAACTTCACATTGAGCGTAGACCTGCATCCTTCTGCAGCAAATGAAGCAGTGCAGTCTAAAAAGTTTTCTATAAAAATTCTAGCACTGAGCAGCTCCAAACTGTGCAGTCAGATAGGGATCCTGTGGAACAATTTATTTGAAGCTCTATTCTTTCAGTTCTCATCATCCTGTATTGTTCCTACTTGAAATTTTTGTTCTCTTTGCTTTTCAGGATATTTCTAGGTATTACAGTGACTTTTGCTTTAGTTAGGTTTATGGAGGACTTGTAAGTTCAAAGTCTTGTTTGGCTGTTGAGGGACGATGCTTTTCACTGAATAACAGCTGTATCTATGCCTTGTGTATCACATTTTATCAACTTGGCTGCTACCTGTAGACTGTCTTGTGACAGCAGTTCATTGTTGGTGAAATCAGTGTTGGTGGTTTGAACAGCCTATAGATTTTTACTTCTGTTTAATTTGTTTTCTGCATGCATATACAAACTATAAAAATCTATTTATTTCAAGCAATCACAAGCAGAATGAGAGGAAATCCTTCTATCCAAAGCTTAGTCCACAAAGGACATATGGGTCAAACAGTTATTTTTATCTGTCTATTTATAGTGACTATATTTTTCATGAATGTGTCTTGCAGGAGCCGTTTATAGACTAATGGTTGTATCCAGACCTGGATACAACAAATGGAAATGTGTGGAACTCTGCTGGCCACACTCAGTTATAACAGGTCTGGAAGTGGTCCATTCAATCTAGTAGATTAGTGCAGGATGTGAATTGATGTTGAATTTGATTCACTATGGTTATTAGGTGTGTGAATATGAAGAAAATAGGGTCTTTTGGAAAAAAATATCAACAGCTAAAAATCAAAAGCAATGTTTCCATTGGGCATTTCTCCAGCAGGTGTTCTATGAAGTGTTAATAATATGCAATTAATTCTATGAATGAGCACATGCACTCTTTTTTATCAGGGTTTTGAATGTTTGTGAAAACAGGATCCTTTCAGCTCTTTACTGACACTAAAAGTTCCGTCTGCTTTTAAGGCTTGTGTTCTCCTCCTGGGAGTCCGAGTGAGGTTAAACTTCAGAGTTTGCTGAGTATACAGGTGACTTGGACCAACCCTGTCTCTGTTACACATTGTGGATCCAGATTCTACTACTTCAACAGCTTACGGTAATATATAACGCGATATTCTTGTCAGGCACAAGCTATATGTGCAGGAAATGTATTTATATGCTTTTCTTAAGATCTGAAGCTCTATTTCTTCATTCTGTCTAAGCTGCAGAACAAGCATTTATTCCATCTACAAGCTAATGCACTTGTAGTTAGTTCAATTAGTAACTGGCTAGGATGGAATATTTTTTGGGAAATGGTGGAAATGTTGAGAGCAATGACTGGACAACTTTTACTCTTGCTTTTCTTCGAGCAAGGATAACAGGATATGACTGTTTTGCTACATTTAATTGTACTACCTGTGCAGTCAGCACTCTGTAACTAGGCTCAGAATCTGTCCAATAGTATCCAAGAATATTTTTTTCAATGCCTATTGCACTATTTTTAATGAAAGGACATAGAACATCTTTACAGATAAGTGATAATGGAGGGGGGTTTTCTGTATGTTTAAAGCAAACTTTCAAAACTGTGATGTAAAATTGGTTATTTCCTGGCAGTAAACACTCAAAAAGTTTTGCATAATAAGATCTGTTTTCCTCCAAACTGATGCCTTGGTACTGTAGGATTAAAATCCTAAATCATATCAATGAAATGCCTGTTTCCATTTTTAATTGTTGAAGTCAGAAAGGGAATAAAACTACATAATTGCAAATGGGTTTGGATTTCAATTTTAGAAGAAAGCTGCCATTTAAAATAAGTTCAATAACTCCTGGGAGCCAAGATAATTTTCAAAAGATAATAACTTTGAAAAAAAAAACCCCAACAACCCAGCCTCAAGTGATGTATATTTATAAACAGGAAACTCATTTTCAATTGAAGAGTAGTCTCTAGAGATCACTACACTTCCACAGTAAAACAGTTCTCAGCTTGAATCCAATCCAATTTCATAGCTTTCCACTGTCCTATCATTGTACCCTTATCCGTTAAGATGCTAATTAATTCCCCTTTGACCATATCATCTGATTCTGATCATACCAAAGCAAACTTAAGTGAATAAACATACCATTATTGGGCATTTGACGTCATCAAGTGGCAAGGTTCACTTTTTCCTCCTGCTCACTTGCAGTGCAATTGACAAAGTACAGTAAAAGTCCTTTTGTATTGTGACACAAACAGTACCATTTCTATAAATGCTGTATACATTTACTTCTTTTAGGAAGCAAAGGAGAAAAATAAACTCTTCGTGTTATTAAATGGGCTTTTTACACTTTGATTTAACCTTTATGAAATGAAAAATGCACTGTTAAAAGGTAGTTATGTTAGAAAATATTCACCTGGATTGCTGTATTGATTCTTTTTTTTTAAAGGGAAACACAATAGCATATATTTGCAAAATGCATTCATTAGCCCATGGCATGTTTCTAACTCCTGTGCTCTAACAATCTTCCCCTTCCCCCAATTCCTTTTTAAATGTTTACAGTACAATATTTACTAAAAAGTGAATGACTCCTTCTTGTCTGTAACATAAATAATAAATTTGGTGTTACACAAGAGGTAGTATTTATTTTAAATTTTTGTTTCTTTTCTGCCAAAAATAATAACAGAGAGTCAGAACACTAAATTAACTGTTCTTGAAATGTCAAGAACACGTGCTTGAGAAAAAAGAAGCACCTTTGGGCACCAGAACAGTAGGTCAGATTCTCATTTTATTTTTATACCTATTTAAATAGTGCTGGACAATATATAGAGAACTTAAGCAGAGAGCAGTTTACATTTGTAATCACCTTTGAAGTCTTTGGGTTGACACAGTAACATAGAGTAAAAGCCAATAGTAAATGCTGGGGGTTGAATTTTTGAGCACAGGTAAAACCAGGAGTGTACAGAACAAGTTATTTGTGTTGCAGAATGGGCACAAAAGTGATGTGAAAGTAGGAGTTATTTTGGAACCTGACACAAAGCCTTTGAAAACAAAAGTTTCTGTTCTTTGATTTTGAGGTGCTTCAGATCAGCAGCAACTTCAGTTTTAAGTCTCATTCAAATCATGATATCATCAGCCAAATGCTTTCCTAGCACTGCTGAAACATTGTCTCAGCAGTGATTTGTAGGAGAAAGAAACCACTTACTGAATCAGTGAGACCACTTCCTGAACATTTTAATTTTACAGGAAAGAGAAAATAGCCATAGGATATTGAAAACAATCGGCTCAGCAGCTTTTTGCTGAGGAAAGTCTGACAATAATGGGCTTTGATTTAAATACTTATGCAAAAGTAATTTATCTTTCTTTAGGAAATCTAAGAAAACAAGGAAAATGCTACTGAAGTTTCATCTGAGGCTTTTTACTTTATGCTTATAGGGTCAGATTTATGATATGCGTATTTGTTGCAGATGTATAACTGGGAATCTGAAATGTGCTCTTCCCAACAAATATTGCCTTAAAATATTGATTTTTATTACATTAAAATCCATTTATTAAAATATATTTTCCTGATCTCAGATGAGATATGGACCATGTAACAGATCCTTAGAGACTAATTAAATATTCTGATAATTTAGAAATTTTGCTACAGATATTTAAATTTGTGAATTGTTTTAATACTGAAGGCTATGTATTAATGAATATTGCGTTCTGAGGAAAACAGAATTTGGGAACCCTGACTGTATAAATATAATATAAATATAAATCAGGGAGCTAATATAAATATAAATCAGGTTTTACAAAGGCTTTTGTTACATTACACTGATATGCTAAAGCAGGCACTGGCCGAAGCAGTGTCCTTTGCTGTAAAAAAAAAAAAAACCAATGAAGGATAATCAAGTTTTTTTTGAGAGCAATCTTACATTCCAGAACTAGCATACTCAACTCTTTATATCTGTGTCTAATTTAGTCTTGAATATTCATTTTCATATGCCTGAACTCTCTGAGAACATGACAATACTTCATGTATTGCCCCCGTTTATCTATCTGTGGCGTTATGTATGACTAAATTTTGCTATTCGTGGTGCTAAAAATGAAGTATCTTAGTTAAAGGCTAATCATCTTGAAATACTGAGCTATACAATGGCCGATGAAATCCAATGCTTGATTTCTTAAAATGCTTAATAAAAGTCAGGAAAAAAAGCATTTCCCACTTTATTATGCAGGGATGATATTTGAATTGACTACTGCCGTTCTAGAGAGAGATAATAAGACCTTCATACTAGACTTTTATTATAGCTAGCTTTGTGAGGACATCTGTTGAGTGCTGGGTAATGGTAAACTTGAATACAATATGAGGAATTATTAGGCAAGGAATCAAACATTGTTAAAGTGATCAGGCAGTTATATCTTTTATACTTGTTTGCAGTTCTGATCCCTTCAGCTAAAATTCATCCACTAGAACCAGAAAAGTTGTAAAATAAGACAACAATGGGAATAAGAGAAATAACTAAATAGATTAAGGTTCTTTAGCTAAGAAAACAAGCAATGGATGAAAATATGATAGATGCCAGTAAAATGCTGAGAGGCAGAGAGAAGAGGAATTTGGGCTGATTGTTTCTTGTAATGCAAAAATGAGAGGCCATGCAATTAATGTACAAAATGACAGGCTTAAAACACAGGGAATACATTTTTAAAAACTTTAATTTGGCTGTGAAAATTTTTGTCACTGGATGTGTCACTGGATGAAAGCTAAATTCTATCTTGGGTTAGACAGCAATTAGGTAAATAGGTGAAAGAAAAGTCCATCAAGGGCTATTAAACACAGATATTGTCTCTTGTTCAGGAGTTTCTCCGACAAATTGCTCAGAGCTAGAAGAATGTCCCAGAAAAGTATTTCTAAATACTTGCTCTTTTACTGCTCTTCCCTAGGCACTTACTCTTGGCTTTTGCTGGAAACAGGATAGCAGGCCACCTTTGTTTTGACCTGCCATGGCAGCTCCTTATGATATGCCTTGAAAATAGCAAGCAGTCATATTGAGTGTTTTTCAGGTAAACTAAAAAAATCAACATATTCACAATGGGAATAACACTTTGTCCATGGATATATCATGGTTCTAAATATTATCTGCCAAGTGTTTTTGTGTCCTATAATTAAAAGTTAGTGTATACTTATATATAAATACATGGGTGTGTTTGCATGCACATATTTACATGTGTAAACATGCAAACACACACACATAAAACATTACTGTAATTGATTTAATCTATTATGGTATGACCATAAACATTTGTCTTTCTTTAAAAGCATTCATAAAGATGTGCTTAAAATTGCAATGTGAGTAGTTCCATTGACTTCACATGAGCTTTCTTTCATATTTTGCTGAAGTAGGGTTGAGTATTGTTTTCACTTAAGGTAAAGTGACCAACTACTAGTCATCATTTCCATATCTTCTTACTATACTTAATGCTATTTCTTGGAAGTAAACATATCAAACAAATTTTGAGTTGAAAATTTTCAAGCATTTTCTAAAAACTTTAGGATGCAGCTTCCATTAAATTCAGCTGAATTCTTTCACTTACCAACAGTTTATTTTCCTAGAAATGTTTTATTAAGTAATAGATTTGCATCTCTGTAGTTAATGACCAGAAAGCCAAATCTTAGCCTTTTTGGTCTGATTGGACAGGATTCACTTGGAGCCCTTTTGTAAAAGTGTGGTACTTGGACTATCTCTTCAGACATAATGGGAATAGATAAGCACTTCCGTGGGTTGTTTACTGAAGGAAACCAAGCTTTAGATCATATTATCTGAATATATGAGAAAGTCAGCTTAGGAATGTTGCTTTTAGGTTTTCTTACATATTTGTCACAGTATCAGAGAATCGGATAGTAAGGTGATGCATGAATATGTGTGTGTTTGCAGCTCCATGTTTGCTGATGACTGTGTCACTGCCTAGCACACCCCGATCCAATGGTGGATCAGACTTGCTGGGTACCATAGACAGACTTTCAAAAGAGAAGACCAGTACTGAAAGCCCTTATTCACAAGCCTAGTCTGTAGTTATGCAAGACGAGGAGATACCAACATATCCATTTGAGCAAACTGCCTGTGTATGTCATGCCATTGTTATTTCACTTGTAAAATATCACTGTGATATCTTCTATAAGATATAGCCACATAGTTGCACAAAATAGTTCGACATTTTTACAGAGAAGAACAAAAGAAGATACTAAACCTTTTTTTGGAGTGCTGGAGCAGATGTTGTCTGGATCCAACACCAGAATTCCCAGGGGAAGAAAGTAATCTCCTCTGAAGTAAGTGTGCATCTGCCTGCTACTTCTCCTTCTATGATGGATAGTTACAGGAAATAAACTGACTCAGCAGTGATACGATGATTCTCACTCCCTTCTCTACTGCTGCTACTTCCTCCTATTAGAATTAGTAGATGGACACTCCGATTAAACCCCCTGTTTAGATACAAACTGTTAGCACTGATTAAATGGGTTGTTTTGCCAAGGGAGATGTAGCTGAATTGCCCATTTTTCATTCAAATGTTCAAGCTTAGAGAAGTAGCTCCCAGCTCTAAATATATTGAATCATCATTAACCCAATGAAGGGGGTAGGAACACAGATATACCCTCTTATTAGATGAGCAGAGTTGCTTGTCTGATAATATGAACAATTAAATAGAAGTGTTTATTTAGATCCTTTTAAAATTTCATTCCAGACGGCAAGGTGTTGATTAAAATCACAACAATGAGAATTCAAGGAACTCATGTTAAAGTATTTGTACAGGTCTGGAAAGGTCCCATTACTCAAATGCTATGCATAACTAACTGGTTGATAAAGAAAAGGCAGAGACTCCAGAAATCAGGCTTACAATAGTTATTAGTTGTTCACAGCTGAAAAGAGCCACTTCCCATAGGAACCAGTAATTGAATCCTGTTCTTTCCACTCTGTAAAATGATCATGACTTACAAGTAAAGCAAAAAGCTTTGAAAACAGAAGAAAATGCACATACAAGTTAAGAGTGCTGAGTTTTGCTATGTAGAATACATTTCATATGAGATGAAATTGCTTTGAAAACATGATAAAATATCTAAATATTACATTTGTAACTCTGTGTATTTCAGCTTTCAGTTTGGGTTTCTTTAGTACATAACAACTTACAATCATTACAAGAGAATTAAAGTGATGTATTTGTGTTTATTAGTCATGAGGTTTTAATGTAACCTTCCAGATTTATAACAGCTTTTAAATGGATTCATAGAGTTTTAAGGCTAAAAGAAATGGTTATGATTATCTAGTTTGACCATAGACCATTTCCCCTGGTGATTCCTCATTGATTCTCATGACCTGTGGCTGAACTACAGTAAATTTTATAGAAAGATAGTAGTAACAGAAAATGAATAATTTTCACATTTTGTATTTCATATGATAATCTCTAAGCACCTTGTATTGTTTTTACATGCCTGAATATTTCCATTGTCTGCTGCTGAATATTTAAATACACATAAGGGTTCAAGGCTTACTTCACAATTTGTCGTTTTGAATATTCATATATGTTGCAGTTCTTAATACACAGTAGTGAGTGACTTCCTCAAACAGAAACAAATCTAGGACAAAAGTGGTAATATACCCCTTTATATACATTGATTCTGGTCCCTTCCACTCACTTTCTTCAAAGTACTGCATCCATTAAAGGTTTTAAATTGTGGTGTGTTTTCTGACACTTTTTATGAGATTTGAATGGGCAAACTACCTGAAAGGAAGTCTCTCTTAAAATAGGATAATATGAAAAAATAAACATACCTTCCTCATATTAAAAGTACATGGGATAGACACCTGTGGGCTTTTAGGAGTAGCAAGGAAAGCAATGAATGTAATAGCCAAATATAAGCTGAATTAACTTGTGTTGATAATTGTGTAGCAGCAATTTATCCAGCAGTGTTTGAAACTGAGTGTCTCATACTTTCACTGGTTTTTTGCTAAGGATATCAAATAAGAAGCCTTAGAAATGGGCACAGTTGGCTTTGTCAAAGATACAGGAGGTGAGGAAAGTGGAATTCCAATTGGCAAGATTTTGGTGGGAAAGCATTTCATTAAAATTATACCCCTCAAATTAAGGAAACACTACTTAAAATGAAGAGAATATATGACAATTATGGAAAGTGGTGTTCTCTTTAAGGATGGAGTTTTAAGAAAGAATCACAGTCATGCAAACATGTTATTGCTCATTATGTAACTGAGAAGAAATAACATTTCATGTGACATAAAAATTAATGATAGGCAGTACCCTGTTAAGTGTGAATTTAATTTTATTCTCTTGAGTCACGGCTAATTGGTGGGGTTTTAAAAATTTTTTTATATGCATCAACCCCCCCCCCAACCCCCAGCCAAATTATCACTATTACTAGTAATATATAATATCTACAGTTTCATATGTAACTGTTTACATGGAACATGAATGAAAAAGTAGTAGTAGTGTGGAGATGCTTGAAAGCAACAGCGGAGGCAAATTATTTTGTGTTTGACATTGCTTTTGGACTTTTAGGAAGGTCAGAAGTTAAGGATAAGTTCTGTTCGAGTCAGGAAGAGAATATTAACATACATGTTAGAGTCCTCGTCCTCTTATGTCTGGCTTAAAGGTAAGGAATCTGCCTCTACAAGGGACAGTAAAAGTCTTCTTTCCTAAGGTCTGGCCTGATTCCTGTAATCAATAACGATTGCAGTCTCAAACCTTCTTCATGTGTATGTCTATGTGTTTGTGTGTAAAAGATTTACCAAAAATACAACTGCAAAAAATTGTTACATTAATTTAGTAGGGAAACACTTACAAAATGACCAGTACTAGTTGGACAATAATTCTCAGCACTGAGAAGGGAGAATGTTACTTACATCTTCAAGAATGAATTTGCCATTTCTGCTGTGATGCAGCAGAAATGATTCCTTTCCCTTTCACCACAAGTGGTGAAAAGAGAAATTTCACCAAGTAATGATTTTGTATAGCCTCATGATCTTAGTGCTGTAGATGTATATTAAATATTGAAATGTTTCTTTTATTTATTGCTTGAAGCAGAGCCTGTTGCAAATTGCATTTTCTTCTGAAGTAATATTAAGTGAATGAATGCAGAGATACTGGCACATTTTCCACTGGTATGAAAGGGAATGAAATGCATGGTTTAACTGTTTATTACCATATTGCTTTCTGGTGTTTTGACTGCTCATAATGATTGTCATTTGCTTTCCTGTGACCAGGCAGCTAATTAACTAAACTTTCCATAAATATTTATTGACTTCTGAGTTATATGTGAAACTCGACTCATTTCAACGGTAATTTTTAAAACTCTGAATGGTACAGGTCTTAACTGTAAACTGAGCAACAGAGCTTAGCACACAGTGTGTGCTAATCCCACTCTGATTGGAAGCTGTAAATTTCCATTTCAGCACCACTGGGTCAGTCTGAGTTCAGTTACGCTGCAGAATGAAGCAGTTTACACATTGCATTACCACTGCATGCTAACTCATTCTTCCGGTACTGAAGAGCTGATTACCAAATGTCATTTGTTGGGTAGAATCTCAGTGAATATGCAAGTCCTGTTCTATTAACAAGAGAGAAACACCATTTTAGGGAATTTTAGCAACTAAATTGAGATAGCTATAATTTTAATATATATTTTACTTTTAATAATATTAATACTTGAATGCTAAGTAATAATAATTTAACAAGACACTTCAAGAATTTGTGACTCCTAATAACATGCTTTTTAAATGTTAGTTTGAAATTCAAAAGTCCTCATGGTTACTTGCTTATAGCTGAAAATAGGTTATGATTTAAAAAAATCTTAGATTTATTTTAGCCTTAGATTTATTTTCAAAGTGCTATTTTCATTTTAGTAACGTGATCTGTAGCAAATTGAAAGTTCATGCAAGAAGGACAAATCACTTTCTCAGGCTAAAAATGCATCACTGGTGATGCATTATTGTCTTTTATACCTTTGTCATCATAACTCATAACACTAATACACAAATTTGTGCATGATTTAGAGGGTTTAGTAAACTTTATTTTTCAATGATTTATGACTGTTGCTCTTTTTTGCATGATTCTGCAGAAGAAAGAACTCATTCATATTGAAGTAGGAACTTAGGGCTGAGCTCAGAGGGTGCTGACCAGCAGTACCAAGTCCAGCTGGAGGCCAGGAACTAACAGTGTATCCCAGGTGTCAATAGTGGGCCCAATACTATTGAATGTCTTCATTAATGGTTTGGATTACGAAGCAGAGGGTACTCTCAGCAAGTTTGCTGCTAACACCAAACTGGGAGGAGTTCCTGATACAGCAGAAGGCTGTGCTGCCATCCAGAGGGACCTCAACAGGCCTGAAAAATGGGCCTACAGGGACCTCATGAAGTTAAAGGTAGGGAAGGACAAAAGTGCTGCACCTGGTTGGGAATAAGCCCATGCACCAGTAAGTGCTGAGGATCAACCAGCTGGAAAACAGCTTTGTAGAAAAGGACCTGGGGATCCTGGTGGACATCAAGTTGAACCTGAGCCAGCCATGTGCCCTTGCAGCAAAGATGGCCAGTAGTACTTTGGGCGGAATTAGGTGTGTTGCCAGCAGATCAGGGAACTGTTCCTTCCCCTCTCCTCAGCATGGACGAGGCCACACCTGGAATGCTCTGTCCAGTTCTGGGCTCCCCAGTACAAGAGAGACATGGACATACTGGAGAGAGTCTAGCAAGGGGCCCCTAAGATGATTATGGAACTGAAGAAAAGGCTGAGAGAACAGGGACTGTTTAGCCTAGAGAAAAGAAGGGTTGGGCAGATTTCAGCAGTTTATATAAATATCTGAAGGGAAGGTATAAAGATGGAGCCAGGCTTATTTTGGTGGTGTCCAGTGGCAGGACAAGAAACAATGTGCACAACAGGAGCTGAGGAGACAAGAGGTTTTGTTTGAATGTGTTGGTGGTGGAGCACTGGCACAGGTTTCCCAGGAGTCTGCCCTCTTGGAGATACCCAAAAGCTGTCAGGACTCTGTCCTGGGCAACCTGCCCTAGGGGACCCTACTTGAGGACGGGGATTGGACAAAATGATCTCCAGAGATCCCTTCCAGCTTCAGTTGTTCTGTGTGTGAACTCTTAAATTTAAAATTTCTCAACAAAAATGACTAAATAAAAAAAAAGCTCTCGCTGCCAAAAATGGGGGTAACTTTTGTGACTAACTATTATGTTTCTTTACCAAGTGTTCTGTCAGAATAGTGTGCATGGAATATAATGTGTTCTGAATATTCATTGACTTTAATTTCTCATTTTGTGCATACTTTTTTTCTTTTTTTTACTGGCATGACACTGCCTTGTATCAATAGGAAAATCAGCAGACGAATTACAGGCAACAGAGCTAGAACTTGCACCTCAGTTGGTAGAATTTCATCACTATGATAGCAGTCTCCCTCAGTTGAGGATTTAGTGCTAAGCATCAGGAAGCATTTTTAGCAAGATAAATATTTACAGAGCAACTTCCATTACTGCAAACGATGAACACTGCCAGCTGAAAACCATGTGTACCCTTGATCTGTCTCATGACTATGGTTAAACTTCTGTCTGCTGCTGTTTGAACTGCTTGTAGACAAGCAACCACACCCCTTCTTGTTAAAATAGTACAGTGAAAAAATATATTTCCAACTTTTCCATGTTGTCTTTTCTGTCCTGTATGGAAGCTGGCAGAGATGTTATACTTACAGGCAGAGAACTTAATAAAAATTAGCCTTATTTTAATTCTGCCTGGCTGGTTCTCGGTTTAGAGAACCTGGAGGCCAGATGCTGCAGGGAGGATAGAATTCCTGGCAATAATCCAACTTTATAAATAAAGAAAAGTGCTCTGCTGAGAATGAAGTGCTGGCTTTCCAAAGTTTGGAATAATTTCATCAGTCTGCAACCAAAGCATGACCAGTGATAGCTACCATGTACTTCTGTTATAGCAAATGAAATAGATAATAGTAGTCAACTGAAATGTTCTAAACCATGAGTAACTGGAAGAATAGCATGTCATCATTTGGAGGAGGAAGATGTAGGGATTTAGGTGCTGCTAGATACTAGCTGGTTTGTTGATATGAAGGCCAGTCGTAGGTCCCCTTTAAGAACTTGTCTTTCCTTACAGTTATTGAGATCTATCATTTCATTTGAGTGAGTCATACTTCTGAGGACAGGAGGCCACCAGAGACTTGGTACCATACTTCTGAGAGGTGGTAGAGGAAGGAATATATTAGTTGTAATGGTTAGATGTGACTAGGTGTCTTCATTTGTGTATAACCTTGGGCTTTCAGGGAAGAAAGTCGATTTAGCTATGGCACATGAAATAATCTGAAAATCTTTTAAATGAAAATAAAATGTAGGCAAACATCAATTTTTACAAGCCCCAAAATAGATAGAACAATTTCCTTATTTTGAGGTACCTGTCAGGAAAAATTCATGATTTTACATTTATGGTAAGTCTTTCTCAGAGAAATTTTCTTTCACGTTTATGGCTTATAATGAAAATTTGTAAGAAAAATCTAATTTAACACACTGTTTAATGGATGTTATTAAAATAATAATAGGCAAACAAACATAGTGTAAGGAATAGTTCAATGATCAAACTGAACTTTTAACTAGCTGTGACTGAATCTGTTAACGTTCACATCAGAACAAAAGCTGTCAAAGGAAATGAAATTGATGCAAGAAAAGGTTGTTTCCTTTTTTTAGTCTTATGTCAGAGCTTTGAACTTATTGTCTTTAATCTAAGACCCTAAAAAGCTGCTTAGTGTTATAACACAGGTCTTTATTTAACCACTGAAGGACGCAACTATCTGTTCTGCTCTCGGATAATTTACAAAGATAGATCACTTAGTATATGTGATAAAACTGATCCAGTAATGTTTGTGAGAAATGCAGAGACTGTATAGGTTTCCTTGTGACCGACAACTTTAGTTTCTCCAAATCTTACTGCTGTTACATTAGCACTTGTTCTTTTCCTTGCTGCCTTCCTTAAGGTAGCCTCACACAGAACTAAGAAAAGCTTAGGTAGAACAGACAGCTGAACAGCTTTGATTTCTGCAACTTAAAATAGAATCTTTTAACTTGCCAGAAGGTACAGATTTGGGAGCTGGGATTTCATTCCACCAAGTGTTTGTGTGCATACACTGTCCATACATTCGTATTGTGATAGGGGAAGAATGCTTCCATCTCACTAAATAAGCAATCATTCTTATTTCTCCTAAATGCATTGCCGTTTCTACTTCATTGCTTTGCATCTCTTATGAGGAAAGGCTGAGAGACATGAGCCTGTTTAGCCTGGAGTGGGAGACATCTGGGAGGGGATCTTGCCAATGTATACAAATATCTCAAGGGTGAGTGTCAAGAGGATGAGGCTGGACTCATTTCAGTGGTGCCCAGCAACAGGACAAGGGGCAACAGGCATAAACTGAAACACAGGAAGTTCCATCTCAATATGAGGAAAAGCTTCTTTACTTAGAGGGTGACAGGGCACTGGATTAGGCTATTCAGAGAGACTGTGGTGTCTCCTTCTCTGGAGATATTCAAAACCCATTTGGACATGATCCTGAGCAACCTGCTCTGTGTGAACATGCTTTAGCAGGAGGGTGGACCAGATGATCTCCAGAGGTCCCTTCCAATGGCAACCATTCTGTGATTCTGTTTTCTTCAGGAACTTTGCCCTCCCATGTTTGTTCCTAAAATTCAGTCAAAGAACAGCTTCCTTAGATGCTGATGGCAGTAGGAGTGGCACAGGCAATGGTTGTTAGTTGGCATAGCCATGGTGGAGATTTTTCACGTTTTGCTTCTACAGAATGCTGTCAGTCAAAGACGGAGTCACTCATCTGGAGCACTGGGGGTGAGCGGAGAGACCACAAACCGGTTTTATGTGTTCATGACTTCCTGGGTTGGGGGGAACATTCCGCTTCGTTTTCTGTGAAGACAGACTGTCAACAAGCATAAGAAAAGTTCATAAGGCCCAATTGTTCCATAGTGCATAGGCTTCTGATCTCTTGTTTTGCTTGCACAGTCCTACTGAAAGCTTCCAACTAATCCTGCAAATTCTACTGATGTGCCTGTCTGTTTGGTACTTGCAAAAATACATCAACCATATCAGCTTGTCTTTCACCAGAAAAAAACTCTCTCCATTTGATATAATTGTCATAGAGACAAATGCTAAAAAAATTGGTCAATGACAACACTAGCATCTACATTTCATTTGCAGATTTTAAATCCATGACATTTACTTCCTGGCAAGAAATGAGAGAAGTAGCATGTGACCCAAATCAGAACAGACTTTACTAGATACTTCAGTGACTTTTAACCTAGAGATGCAGGATTGCTTTATATTTTTATCAGAATTAATTAAATTAAAACAATTCAGCCTTTTCTCTTTTTTGTCCATATTGGCTCTTAATAGTGTTTGGTTACTATCCTACTTTTTCAAATTATAATTAGAAATCTTTAGTCTCTTCATATGTCACTGTATGTTGACAGATTTCAGACAGCATTGCAGCTCATTTCAAACACAGTAATCACAAAATAAGAACAAATTCAAGGAGGGGTTTACCTTCCTATCAGCTGGTTTTAGACAAAAATCTGGCTTGTATCTTGACTGCTCAAGTTCTTCATGTCTCTTAGACACTTCTATAAGAAAAAGACTTGGAGCACTTGCAAAAAATTTCTGTCTTTCCCATTTATTGATTTAGAGCATTAGGCCAAGCTGAATTTCTGTAACTGCTTCGTGAAAGTAATAGGCCGAGTGTCTTATCCAGCTTGGAAGAAATCCAACAACTCTAAATACCAAAGTACTTTTTAAAAGTCCTCTTGGGACTTTTTTATCATGTGTTGTACTCTGTGATCTGGGTTGTTATCTTTCTTCCTACCTTTATGCTCAAAATGGAATATAATCAATAGCAAAACTTAATTCCAAGCTCATTTCTTTCCAGTGTCAATAGACAGCTCAGCTATAATTCATTGTCATATCCATCTTACGTGCTATACCTGTGCAAGTTTAGCAAATGCTCTCCTCTTAGAGAGCTTTTGTGAAAAGTAAAGCTTAGAAACTCTACTGGAAATTAATAGGTGCTAATGAATTTTCAAGTTTTCAAATATTCCGCATTTATGACTCCTTCAGGTAACCCCCCCCAGTTATTCACAACTCTCACTCAAAGTAGGATTTCTTTTTTATTAAGTGAAATGGCTGCATACAAACACCTATTGAATTCAGTGACCTGAGGAAAAGCTTCACTTGGAACTCTACAGACATAGACATTAAAATAATAATAAACTGCAAACAGTTGGAATAAATAGTTTTCATTAGTGCATTAAAGAACTACACTCTCCTTTCCTTGCTTTGAGTTTGACAAACAAGCAAAATGTCGGGAGATCTGCCTTCTGCTTTGCTTTTGTGGGTGGTTTAGTATAATTTTCCTTAGTTCCTGTCTATAGGAATTGCCCCATAGGGGTTAATTAATTTTTATAAAAGGAAGTGAGAGTTTTGAGTAGAATTCATAGTAGAACTAAAAATTATCAGTACTACTTATTGGAATCTTGAAAATAAAATTCTTATATATAGATTTTATTCTTATTCTTTGCAGACAAAAATATTTTCCTCTTAGGTACTTTTATGAGTTTCAACATGTTTGAAACAGCATGCACAATTGTGTGCAATAAACAAAATTTTGCATTTCAGATTTAAGAATCTTGTGTCACTGATAATGTTGGTCATTGCCTCATTAAATGAAAAGAATTATTTTTATCTTCTGTTACTAGGTGATAACGTAGGAGAGGATATTTGTACAGAAACTTGAGTAAGACCCGGAACAGGAGAGACATATAAAATGGCTACAGTGTAATAAAGAAGTGTTTGGGTTAATCCACTGCCATCCATCTTTATTTTCTATTCCACTCCATTGCAACCACAAATATGAACTTGACAGATGTTAGTAAAAGCCTGGATGTAGTCCAGGCTACAATGGTTGCTGTGGATAGAAAATTTAAAAGTCTTGGCTCAAGGCTGAAAGAAGCTGAGAAGAAAAAGAAGGAAAAAGAAGAGAATTTGGGCTCAGTGACTGATGGACAAAACATGAATTAAATTGATGAACTGTAAAATAAAATCATATTGAGAATACAAGGTTGATGTAGCTTTATGAAAGTAAGAAAGTGGATAGCTTGAAATCTGTTTTTTGTTGTTATGGCTTATAGTGTTGTTGAAGGATAGGTAATTTATCACTCATCTTACGTTATGTGGTGGGATTTTCTGTGCTGGGATTGGTCACGTGAGAAACACAAGTATAGGATTAGTGAAATGGGCAAGCATTAGCATTAAGGGATAGAATGTCATAATTCTCATGTAAATATGAGACAAGAGTTCAAGTTTCAAAAATCATATTTAAACCCCTGCTCTATGGTCCAATATTTCAGCTTAAGTAAGTGTTTGTGATTGTCAGAATGAGAATAAAAATTATGAGCTTGGAGCAGAGCTCACCCTCTCTTGCCAAGGTAAGGATAAGCATATTTCTTTCTTTCACCTCCCCAGTGCCTCTGTGTTTTTTGGCTAAGAGCATGGAAAATACATCTACCTCAAGAATACAGGAGTGTCTTTGTGACAGCAGGTCTGTTCAGCTATCTGTAATAATGCTGTCTTTATCCACCAGACTCCTTTCTCACCTATTACATGTTCTGATGCTGAGTTCAATGAAACCTGTATTGTATTAGAAGTACTACTACCTAACTGAGCTACTCTCTGCAACTTAAAAAGCTGTTTACAGCAAAATAATATTTTTCTTACCTTTGCTAGTATTGTATACTTCTTTGGTGCAGGAAAGCATGAAAACCTTGGACCTTGGCCAGAAAATGTTCCTATTGTTTTTTTCTGAAGTGAAGTTTTTTATTTTAACTCGATCTTCACTGCTCTGCAAGAAAATGCAATCTAGACCTCTTTACAGATAATATTCTAGAAATGAAAAAATACAAACAGTAGAGACTTACATGTTTGTGGTGAGGTCCTATACCTTGGCCCTTCCCATTTTTTCTTGGCTATTTTTCTAGTAGCAATGCATCATTTTGTTATCTGCTCTCATATATCCATTACTTTAAAATCCCTCAATTTTTAGGGTCAATATAGCTGAAATCCAGAACTGCATCTTTTGTGTCAATGCCTCAAATTTGCCTGAGGTGTTTCTTCCATTATTGGGAAGAAAGCAGTTGAAGTAGCCCTGCAGACTGGTTAGTTATCCAGGAGCCATATTTTATGACCAATAGGTATTTTTAGAAGAAAGACAGAATGTTCCTTCAATAAAGCTTGCAGAATTTTTTCCGATAGAACTATGCCTGTTTGATGGAAAAAAATGTTCCAGAGGAATGTTCATTCTGTCATAGCTATCAACAGAAAATCAGCAGGGAGGTGAGCTTTTATTTTCTTGCCAGGTTTTGTACCAATCAACCAGCTTGTCAACAGCTGCGTGACCTCTTTTCTAAGCTCCCTAGGCTCTTGACCTGGCAAGCTCCCCAGTTCCTCAGTACCCCAGTTCATCACTGGATGGGCAGCCAGCTGTTTCTCCGGCTGCTTGTATGGATCACAGAGAGGCTTGCTGCTGGCTCACCCAAGCTTCCAAGTGTCTTGCTAACTAGTTTTCTTCCCTTCTTCTATTTAGGTCCTCAAATGCCATTTCCACAGACTACCTCCTTCCTCATCTCCTTGGCTTCTGAGGTGGGTTACTGTGACTGCCCTATTGTCCATCTAGCTGGCTCCCTGGTGGATAAGCATGAGAAATCCAGCTGGCTTGCTGTCCAGAAGTTGCTTCCTAGCTGATTGTCTGTGTAGCTGGTGTGTGGCTTCTCTGTAAGGCCTGCCATTGCAGACAGCTGGTTTCTGCTGATGGTTGGCTCAGTAGTGTTCACCAGGCTTTTTAAAAATTTTCCTACCACAAAACCAGGTGTGGGGTTTTTTTTCACTTTCATATAACAATTAAATATTATCATTCTTTAAATAATTACTTTTACAGTTTTCACAGAAAAATCCTAAGCCTGTGTTCTTAAGTGAGCGGGAAGTTTTTTAAGGACCACTGTAAATTAAAAAACTAAAAAAAAAATTTTTGCTAACTGGCAGTACTAGTTCTCTAATTAAAATGTCTTTTTCCTATGAGTTTCTAGAAAGACTCACATGAATCGGAGAAGAGGACTAATTTTTCAGGGATAACATGCTATATACCAATTAAATAAAAGTTTACCTTGAAGAATACTCCTCTGTCATTTTTAAGTTTAATCGGGACATGTGCTAAAAGTAAAAGCAATGTGAAATACTGCAAAATGATATTTCAAATAACGGAATTTCACTTAATACATCTTACAACTAAGAATATCACCTGGCAACAATAGTTATCTTACTAGGTCTGGCATGTGGAGGAAGGCGTAAAACTATTAATTAGGAATCTCATAAAGCTTATTTGTGACATCAGTATGTAGAAAGTTTTGATTTTTAATTTCCTTATTTTCTATCCCTTGAACTCCTTCTGATACAGATGCTATTTTTAAATTTTATTTCTCCCTTTTCTGTATATTTTGTTAACTCTTACTTTGCTAAATGCCACTTACCAAACGGGCATACTTGACCATACTATGGCAAACTTGAACATCCCATTCACAAGTTAACCACCAAATTCAAGACTGCAATGAAGTTTCTGATAGGATTATTTTAAAGGATAGGCTTTCCTTAAAAAAAAAAAGGAAAAAAAATTACTATACTTTGAATTTCAGTTACTTGGTGTCAACACCTTACTCTCTGAAATGAATACCACTGATACTCTCTTAACAGCTGCTCCATCCTTGCTGCATGGAGTAGCATTTGGTGGAACTTTGTTCTGGCCATAGCCAGGCATTCCGATCACCTCTGCTGCTGACAAGGGGTGCTTGATTCTGTTCACAGTCTGAAGTTTCAGTAAACCAATGAAATTGGAAGCACATGAATAAGTTGATGAAAAAAGGTAACCTCACATGATTAGTAAGGGTCTCAAAGAGCAGGTAGCTTGCTTTTCTGAAAAGCTCTAGGCATTTTGAAAAAGAAGGTAATAGTCTTCTGTAGCGTTAGTGGAGAGATAAGATGTGCTGGTGATTCTTGGTACTACCCTGATATTCACGATAATTATGATGGTGAGACTTTATCCATTGAAGTGATGAAACATCTGCAACAAATCTTCTATCAATACTTCAGTGTTTCAGAGTATTAGCCCCCTCCTCTAGTGAGAGGTGAAATAGTATGAGAGCTTTGGGAATGGGCTTCTAGTGACCTCCTGAGCCAGCTCCCTTTCTGTCTGTTTCCCAATGAAACAGTAGAAAGCTGTTTTGTTCACACTACTGCTATAGACACCTGAAGTCTTTCCAAAAGAAGCAGAGGAAGTTCACACAGAAAGATACACGTCTGTATAGCTAAGGGGATGCAGTTTAAAGGAATGAGAGAGGAGTCCTTTGCACTGTTGTTTTGAATGTTTATTTAAACAAGATACAAATCTTCAGTAAGTGACCATTCTTCACAGCCAGTAATCACCCATAGTTTCAGCACCTAACATAGGCACTGATTCACATTCTCTCTCCTTTTCCAGTGCTACAAGTTATTCAATGTGTTCCTCTTTGGCACATGTTAGAAGATGATTAAAGCTGTTACAAATCTCATATCCACATTTGAAGCTTGGGCAACTGTAGTGCGCTCTTGGTATTTAAAAGCTATTTCCTGCAGGCAGTCAGGCCAAAGGAATGTATCCAGAGTATATTGCAGAGATTTAAATATGTCTTTTTGGCTAAGAAAAAACTGTAAGTCAAGCCAAAGCAACATTTGCATACATGATAATTAGTGTGAAAGCTTTGTACTGTGTCACCAAAAACTCTCAACCTGTTATTTGGCAACATTTAGGTTGGAAAAAGGCGAAAACAAAGCTGTGCAAAAGGCTAGAAGTAATTTATAAAACCAAAACAATTAGATTGGCTTGGCTGAAAGTTCTGGATCTGACTGTGAATAAAGACTAGTTTTTCTAAAAGTGGTTTTTCAGAATATCTTTGTGAACTGTGACTCTTATAGCAAGCTTTATATTCTAGGAAAGAGTCAAAAATTATATGCTTTTATGTATACGATATAGGAAGAGAGAAAAGGATGTTACTTGCAAAAAGTAGAGGGGGAAATGGTTCCTGCATTTATCAAACAGAAGTTCTTTGGAGCCTAGTGGTCCTTGCTAACTTAGCTAATAGTATTTATCATTATGAAATAGCTGATATTTGGGAAATTTTTATTCATTAATAAATCACTAGATAGATTTCTATAGTATCAGGCAAGTATTATTACATACTATACCTAGCAGTGAAGTGACAAATCCTGAAAAAAAGCTTTATCTAATGAAACTGTAAGACTTGGTCTGGCTAGTCACATTGTCAATGCTTTACCCAGTTATTCCATGTTTTGACTTCCTATGGATTGGAGCTCAGTTCCAAAATACAAGCTGTCTCTTGGTCTGACCACAGGACTCTGAAAAAGTTAACATCCTCACTGACACGTTGTTTATGACCATTTATAAAGCCAAATAAAGTGTCAGGCAATGTGGCAGGGCTTAGAAATATGTTAATGTGTGAAAAAGAATTTCACGGAAGCTGGATATGGATCTGATAACACAGATCTATTTGAGAAGGAGTTATCTCAGACTTTATTGTTTCAGAGTTCAGTACAAAAATCAAACTTGTTATTTAGTTCTACTTCAAAATTTCTCCCTCTGAACCCTTTGGAAGGTATTGTATAAAATACTGTATAGTATTAGCTAACAGACTTTTAGAACTGGTTACAGCAGGTTTGCATAGCATTTTGAATGCCTGCCAATGTTAGTGTTTTTGCAAAAGTGTTTCTTCCTGTCCACACCCTTTAAACATCCGTGAAGTAGTTCTGAGAAAAGGAACAAGTGTAAGGAAATACAGTATGTTTGGCATTTCTGATAAAGAAAGGCCTGATTTATGTACCTTCTGCACACCACTCGTTCACAGTTCACAGTCTTAAACCCCTTTTCTCCTTGCACATGCAATTTCTTTCCCCCTCATAAACAAAGAGGGGTTCAGGAAGACAGGTGAAGTTGGCTTACACGACTTAAATGGTGTTCTGTCATGACAAACAGGGAGCACGTTCATTTTCCTTGAAGATTCTTGGTATGGTGATTGCAGAAATAACTGGCTGTTGTTAATCCACGTACAAACACTTTAGCACAGAAGAGGTACATGAACCATCTGTAGGGAAAGCCATTTCTCTCTATTTTTCCAGAGGATATCAGGGTTTGCATCCTCTTATTAGATCCTGGAAGTAGTAAGAGACTGGAGCTGAGGTTCTCCTGTCCTGCAGTTAATGGAATTGTTCAAAAGAGCAGTGGGGCATGTGTGACATCCCAGAAAGGTCTTTGGAGTCCTAAATAAAAGTTTGTTTCTGCAGTTCAGCAGGGAGTATTTCTGCAGTATTTTTGCTAGGGCCGTGAGAAAATTTCTGAACCTAACTGGAGATTTTGTAATTTATAAATTACTGCATTAGGGGTTTACAGCTATTTTTCTCCAAATTCATTTCAATGTATAATTGATGCAGCCAATGCATAGGAAGCTTTTAGCCTCCTCAAAGAAAGATGAACTCAAATGCTTGTTGGCATTTGTATTTATTTAAATTTAGACTAAACACTTGAAAAAGGGAGAATTCACATTTTTTCTCTAAATGATCTACATGGATTCACGCAGGATCTGGGGCTGTTCCTGAAAGGGGATATACCCTTTGCTGTTATAGAACTGTATAGTGAAATGAAGCCACTTGGATGATGGATGTGCTGCATGTTGTAAAATTGTCATTAACTTTAATCACAGCACCACTAAACTGGTCAAAAACCGAGGCAACACTCAGGCATACAAATATATTTGCTAATCTTTGTTTAACTAGGAACAACCTCTCACTCAGCTGCAATCTTTTAGTGAAGATATTTGTGGCCAAGGGAGCACTTACACCATCTTGTAACTTCTGTCTCTCTTATGTAGTGCCTCAAAACCAACAGAAATATACTTGCAGGAGCTACTTATAATGCATAATTATTAGAGAATAGAGAATGTCACAGCTGGGAAGTGTTGAG
This sequence comes from Atrichornis clamosus, assembly GCA_013400975.1. Taxonomy (NCBI): domain Eukaryota; kingdom Metazoa; phylum Chordata; class Aves; order Passeriformes; family Menuridae; genus Atrichornis; species Atrichornis clamosus. The sequence continues at coordinate 101,097 of WBMZ01001334.1, read as the reverse complement.
AACACCTAAATAAATACTAAATATGTGCAGACCACTGTAAGATGGTAACTTTGCAGGACAGTGGCTCACTCTGAACAAAGTCTTTATTGAGAGACTATGACAACCCTGCAAGAGTTTTTATAAACTTTTATGTAGAGAATCTGTGCACTAAAGAGAGAGTAAGGAGACCTTGACACAATTGACCATTGTGGTCTACTCTGTCAATAATATCCATGCTGAAGAGAAGTCATTAGTCTGCAGATTGGAGTCTCCGGCAGCACTCCCAGAGACATCCAGCTCTACATTCGCTATTGCGACCACATATTGATAACATGATTATAAAATTCTTTTGTATGTGCTTTGCAGGGGAAAACTAATGTGGATCCAATGCAATGAATCTCAGAAGTATTCTTTTGGAGCTTTCATTTGACAATAAAACTCCATACTGCAGGAGTATCTTCCTACTTATAATCCAAGTTCAAGACAACATACAGAGCATTTGTAATATTCTTCTACTGTGAGATATTTCATAACTGAATTCAAACAATCAAAATAAAAATAATATTTTCTACAAAATGTAGGTTGTAATAATGGATTAGTATATATCTGCAACTTCAAAGATAGAATTGAGGTTGAAAATTTATCATTAACAGGAATAAGTATTACTGGATTGTCAGGTATGGTATACCATACCGTATGTTGCAGTCACTTCTTAATACTTTGAAATAATGACTTTGGTTATTAACTTCAAGCTGTCTAGTTCAATAAGCTTGCCAGAACCTTAAATTTGTAGATAATTTCTCTTTCTAATTAAGGTATCATGTAAATTTTATATGATTTTATCTGGAAATTTCTCCTTAACCTTTAAAGATAACAGTAAATGAAAAATGCCAGTTAGTAATGTGTGAGCTCCCAAGGACAGGGAGTTCAAGGGACTACATATGCATATTCAAATAATGTTGAAGAAATAAAACTACAGTTTGGTTTAGTTTAATATCTGCACTAGAAATTTAACAAATTTTCTATTCAGGAAAAAAACCCCACACAAACAGAACTGAGCTGAAAAAAGGCGTGGAAACGGTTTTATTTGTAATACTTCCTCTGTTTGCTTTTCAGCTTTGATGAAAACATTGTCTATTATATACAGTCTTCTCTCTTTCTAGGTCTCACTCCCATTTTAAATTTGGACTTAATCTGTGTGTGAATAAAAACATCTTTATGGCAACAGGTGGAAAATCAACAACAAAGTCATTTTGAGCAACTTCCTATGCACTCCTAAGCATTGAGAATATCTGAGCATTGGTTGTAATTGGTTTTTATTTTCCTGTATTTCCTGAGCAGAGGTAAAATGATAAGGACATGATTGTTTTATATTTAAACCACAGAAAACCTGAAATGGTGCTAAGAATGAAGAATGCACTGTGGGTACTGTTGTGGGCAAAACAGTGGCATGGGCCATGTTGCACACCAGTGAAGAATGAGCTGGGGGACTGCATTCTCCTGTGACCTGCCCTGTGCCAGTGAATTCTTTTACCCAGGTGTGGCTGTACTCGTGTGCCCAGATACCAAATAAACTCAGTCTGCTGGGATTAAGAGATTTGTTGTCCTATTTCAATTATCAAATGGTAACCTTTACATTCAAATATGGTGAAGGTCATGTAATACATAATAGATAATTTGTATTGGTTGTGAAAATACAAAAAAGTTTAAAACATTTCTATGATTTTATTGGAAACAGCTCCTTTAATATGTTACTTTGGTATATTCTTCTGAACTTTTTTCGTCTTTTCGTACAAAAGCACATGGAGTTTATACTCAGCTGAATATACCTTACATTCAGAAATAACACAGTTTTGTTTGTGTTTTCTGAGCCATCTGCAAAGTAAGCACAGGAATCAGCAAACTTACTTACCAAGCCTGTTATTTCTCCTAACTCTGGTGAAAACACTGAAATTTTGTCCTGTGAACATTCTCTGAAACCCAAATGACTTATTATCAGTCTTCCTTTGCTTTTGATCCTGTTGTAAAATGATGTGTTTTCCTAATGATGCAAAATCTCTCATTAAGTTCAGGAAACAGGATATAAGGATAAGTCAATTGACTCAATTTATGGGCATAATAAAGCAGGCCCTATTACCTTCGGCAATCAAGGCAAGATGAAACACAAAGTTGTAAAGTTATTATGACAAATAACTTAGTATTTACCGGCAAATATAGTGTTAATACATTGTGGGTTTGAGGCAGAATTTGAGGCATTAAAACCTGAAAATAATAATAATAATCATCATCATCAGAATCTCTTGTTTAATGTGCCATCTCAGAATAGTTCAGAATTTATTCAAAGCCAGAGATATCTCTTACTAAAGCATGATGAGCTACAAGTAATTTTTAAAGTACTTCCTAATGACTGCTCTACATCTCCTTTCAGCCTCTCTAAATCAGTGTTAACAGCTGGGGAATTTTTTTTTTTTTACTTACAATATAATTAAAAACAAATTTAGCAGGAGCATAGAAGTTTTGTCTGCTGGAGGTCTGTTAGAAAGGTGACTAGCAATGTACACAGCTGTTCCTGAAAATTATTAAGTTTAAACAGCAAAACAAGGGAGAGAGGCTGAATTTGCCAAATATGGTTTCCTTTGTATGTCAGTGACAATAAATCACTGGACAGTCTAGAGTTCTTCATGCAACATGCTGGAATCAAACTTCTTTACACGTACTTCATTACAGAAATTAGAGATGAAACTTAATAGCTTCCCAGTGAAAGCAAGGCCATAGAGACTTCCAAATTGTATGGAACACAGTAGCAGGTAAAGAAAACTTTGGCAACTGGGACGTGTTGAAACAAATCCAGAGGAGCGCCATGAAGATGATGAAAGGGCTGGAGAACCTCTTCTATAAAGACAAACTGAGAGAGCTGAGATTGTTCAGCCTGGAGAAAAGGAGGGTCCAGGGAGACCTTAGAGCACCTTCCAATACCTAAAGGGGCCAACAAGAAAGCTGGAGAGGGAATTTTTACAAGAGCATGAAGGGACAGGACAAGGGGTAATGGCTGTAAACTGCAAGAGTGTAGTTTCAAATTAAATGTTAGGAAGAAATTATTTACTGTGAAGGTGGTGAGGCATGGAAGAGGTTACCAAGAAAAACTTGGCTGCCCCATCCCTGGAAGTGTTCAAGGGCAGGTTGGATGGAGCTCTGAGCTATCTGGTCTAGTGGAAGGCACCCCTGCCCATGGGAGGGGGATTGAAAGTAGGTGATCATTAAGGTCCCTTCCAACCCAAACTCTTCTGTGATTCTATTTAAGCCATGGGGTTTTCCCTTAAAGGAAAGGAAGTATGTTTAATTTCAGCTTTAATATAGTCCAAATTTGGTAGAAAAATGTTGCTTATTCATTCAATGCCTTGAATTCAATTTACCTATATCCAACTCAGTTCAAAATTATGAAAAGAAGTCTTATACTTGTGCATTTAATAAGTCTGTCATGGTACAAATATTGCCAAAGGAGGAAAATGGGACAATACTGAAGGAGACGTGTAAAGTAAGTTGTCAGTCACTGGCACTATTTCCAAGTCTGGAGCTATACTGCTCTGTATGGGTTGTTATTCTGGGGAGTATTTAACTCATGTCTTTGACCACCTACAACACTTTCTGTAAAGAAAGATGCATTCATCTGGGTGTCTTATGTCCAAATTCAGTTAAAACAATAATGCTTCACTCATATTATTTTTGAATTGTTCAAAATGTCTGCTGTGGTGCAACACAAGCAGTAGGTATTCTAAGGAGAATTATGTGAGTGACCCTTACATATTACTTTTATGTTTGTTTGTAAAGTGGTTTTGAATCTTAAGGAATTTTAAGTGCTGAGTGCAAGGCATCATGAATACTGTATAACTGTATGTTCATTAGTATTAAAATTCAGAAACAAATTCTTTCCAGTGCCAGAACTTATTCTTATGTTCAGTGACTTAACAGGCAAAATTAAAATGAAGTATGAGCAACACCTTTCCTTTGCCAAGGAAAACACTGCATTTCCAGACAAGGGGCAAAGAAAGTAGAGTAAACACCGAAAACATTTTTGTTATCCACTTTGTAAAACTGCTGGATAAAATTATCTTGTAAGCCCATTTACCATGTCTCACCATGCTGTTTCTCCCTGGATGTTTGTGCCTACACTTCTGAATAACTACTGCTCACTACAGTTGTCAAAATAATATATAACTGCAGGTACAGTGCAGATGCTGTGTAAAGTAAATGTAATAATGATAGCCATGATTTTACTAACTCAGTGAATGAGAATTTAGCTTGGGAAGAGGGATGAGTTTGCTGTCCATCATCATTAGTTCATTCATCAGCTAGATGTTGCTCTGGGCAGCTGGTATGCTATTTGCCTCTCCTGGATTTAACTTGGGTTTTAGCCAGAAAGATTTGCATTTCTTTTGTTTGCCTCTTGTACTTGCTGTGAGCAATAAGGAAAAGGAGACTGCTGCTCTGAGAGGGATTTGAAACTGAACACTTACAACGCCTTAAGTGCCAGAAAGCATCATGACTCTGCTCTGGGATTTGTAGGCTTTTGGGAGGATCTCAGCCTTTTGATTCAGCTGATTGTTGAGTTTTAACTTTTCAGGTGACAATTTCCAGTGGTTGTAGTAGCTGAATCTGATTTTGCAAGAGCATTCATGGTGTTCCTTTAAAAATCAGTTTGTTGCTGCTGTTAGGCAACTTGAATAATTTTTGAATGCTGCTTGTGGTCAAATAATATCCAGAGAGGGAAGAGAAATTAATATTTTTGTCTATGCTGGACTTACAACTAAGCTTTTTCTGGGATAGATATACATATGTAACTCCCATTCTTCTGCTTCACTGACTTTCTCCTCTAATTTCAAACCTCATTTGAAACATATTTTCTTTCTCCCGTGGTTTGTTACTTAACTCTATTACTTAGTTACTAAAAATACTTACTGACAAACACATAGAGCGATACAGAAAGGCTTATGAACAGGTGTTTTACTGTTTTCTCCTCCTAGCTACAGCTGAAAAAAAAATTAAGGAAAAGTATACATGTTTACATCTAAAAATATAAAGTGCCTGCAAATTAAACATGGAAAATCTCATAAATCTTGTAAAAATTTACTAATATTTTTTAGATGTAGGTGATTTGCCAACATATTCCCTTTGGTCTTCTAGGTTTTGAAAACAGCATAGAAATAAATCACAAACTGACTGACTTTCCCCCAGTATAGAAATGTTAGAACCAAAGCTAAAGGCCTAATAAAAAAAAAGAAAAAGAAAAAAATGAGCCCCCTCTAAATTGTCTAGAAGAAATTCAAGTGATTTTAGTGAGCTTTGGATCCACTCTTCAGTGCTACGAACAATGTGGGCAAAATTCAGTTTTACTGTGGTACAGACTTCTGTGAATGAAGGCTGGGATTTGAGGAGGTTAAGGATATTGGGGGAAGGGGAAATTTGGTTTCTGGGGATCTGAAAGCAGACATTGGTCAGTAGGGATTCAGAGGGAGAAATTTAGAAGGTTGCACATGAAGACTTGTGGAGAATTTGGTGTCTGAGAAATTATAGCATTAGGTTTGAGAGATCACAGGAGATCACCTCCATCCATTGGATCCATAGGAGATCATGAAGGTGAGCTTTGAGGGAGGGCTTAGTCATTTAAGAGCAAGGAGTTAGGGCAAAGGGACCAGGAATACTCACTAGGTTTCAGGATATGCATCTTTGTTGTTGGTGGCTGGGCAGGCACATGATTCTGTCCATTTCAGCCTTTCTGGGACTGGCTTTTTACTTCCTTGCAGAAGCTTCTATTTAACCTTTTGAGTCTTTTGGAAGGGGAAAGAAGGGAAAGAGGAAGAAGACAAAGTCCTAATCCAAAGAGTTCCCTGTGTGTGGGAGGTTAAGACCAGAACCAGGTCTTGGAAAGAATGGTGTAGGAATTGAGAAATGAACTGTCCTCATTAGAGCAGGGCTCTCTTCCCCTTTGGAGGATATCTGCTGGTACTGAGAGGAGCAGCCAGCAGAGAACACTGTGCCCTACACTACCCTGACAGTAATGGCAGGAGCGCCTGGCTGTGAAAGCAGACGAGGGTAAGGCTAGGTCTTATCTCGTGGTGTGTCTCTGCAGGCTGCTCCTGCTCTCCTGAGTGAGTGTTCTGGTCATGTGTGAACAACGTAGGAAAGGTGGTAAGCCCTTCCTAGAGGGTGTCTAATTCTCATTTAAACCAACAGTTGCTTGTTGTGTATATTGATGGTGAAACAATCCAGATAAAACTGAAAATGTATGTAGCAAATGTTGACTTCCAGGCATATGTATTTCTTTTTAAAGTTGTGTAGAAGAAAAAACCCTCTACAGACGCTTTGCAAATGAGCAAACACAGATCCAAGCAGTGGCTGCAGCAGCTGTAGGGGACTGCTGAGTAGCCAACATTTATATTTCAAAACGTCAGTGCACATGTGAAAAAGTTCACTGCACATTCATGTGTCACTGCGTGTTTTTGTGGCCCTGCTGTGTATGCAGAATTGTTTGTTTTCTTCAAATGGAAAAAAGTGTGAACCTGACCAGCACTACATAATAGCATAGACTCCTCTTCTAACATCTGTATCCTTTCATACTGTAATAGACAAACAGCTAAACATTCAGTGGCTAAATTTCTTTTTGTAAATCTGAGGCATTCAGATGCTTATCAGATCCTGATGGGCTTGCTGTTTTTACTTAGGCAAAGCACTGCTGACTTTGAAGCCTGTATCAGCTTTGTTTAGCTAATGAGCATTGACTTGAGAATTTGGCCCCAAATTCCTTTTATAGATAAATCATCTGGAGGTCTTACATAGGCAAACCAACTACTTATGTTTCCAGTATTTTTTGGGTTTCATAGCATCAGGAGCATCACAGAAGTGAATGACCTTTCTCACAATCCTTTAATTTCAAAGTGGGATTGAGAATTTAAAATAGAGGTTTATATAAAACACAGTTTTCCTGGCAGGAAAGTGAAGTTCAACAACTTTATACCCAGTGACACTCCCCCAGAACCAGATAGCATTAGTATCAGACATCAGTAGGAGCAAGAATGACAAAGAATACTAGGAAATAGAATTGTATGACCAAACCTTTGAGGACTTACAGCTGCAAAACATTATATAACATGTGGGCAGCTACACAGGTGTTATAAAACTGCTGGTGTTGAGGGACTATTTGATTAGCTAATTACCCTTATAAAGGGACAGCCTAATCTGTGGGAAACTCCCCCATCTGAAAGCTCATGTTGTCATGCTATTTTCAGATTTTCTCTCCGCAAATTATAGTTTAAAATAATTGGAAATTTAGAAGAAAAGAAAGAAAAAGAGAATCCAATTTGTCACTTAAAAAATCAACTTTTAAAATTCCTCCCTGGTGGTCTGGTATTATTAAATATTCTCCTTGATTTTTTTTTAATCTTGGTTTATTGGAGGGAGAAAAACAATTATCTGTAAACGTAATTTTTAATGCATGGTAATAAAAATAAATGGTACAGCTCTGCTGCTGCTCACCTAAATCTTCTTCCCTGGTGGTCTGGTGGTATTAAATAATCTGTTCCACATGTATTCATCATTTGCTGACAGGAAAAGAAAAACTTTTTATATTTTATTGTCCACAAAACAAACACAATGTTACTTAATCAGGTGGGTAAGACTTTTCTGAGGGTCACTCAATAAACAAAAAAAATATTTTACTTTCCCACATGGTGTAATTTTAGCTCTCCTAATTTACATGACAAATATTGTGAAAGTAGAAGAGAAGAAATTATTTCCAGAATGATCTTTCGGTTCAGTTCTACTTTGTCCAGGTTATATTTGTTACGGTTTTATTCTTTTCTGCAACAAATTAGCTTAGTAATGAGTGTTTGCTGCAAATTATCTCATTGCTGATGAGGCATTCGTTTGCTTTAGGATACTTACCATCTGTTTTATGCTCACACATAACATCTTTTTTACGTAAATCTCACAGTGCTTTACTGAATTAGATCAGCAAACATTTATTTCTCCTATTTCAAAGGTTGATAAACTGGTGCTGGTGTGCAGTGTGGACTTGCCTGCAGCTGTGTGGCAATTCCATGACAGGAGAGGAAAATAGAATCCCCAGTCTCTGGGTTTTTTTCCTCATGTTACAGACCTCTAATATCTTCTACTTCAAAAACATGAAGATTTAATTTTCCAAATGCCCTTAAAGAAAATAAGCTTTCAGCAATGGAAATGGAGTGATCATTAACTCTTTCATCATCTTTTTTGGCATTTGTGCAAGTTTTAGAAATGGTGCTGGAGAACTTTTTCCTTCTCTAATATAAAACAGTGTAAAGTCATGGTGTGTGTACTCTCCTCTCAGAGGAGACAAAAAACCCATTGATTTGTTGGACAAGGTATTATTGTATTAACACTGAATTTTGAAAACCCAACATTTCCACGCTGTTATATTTTTTGGCTTGGCATAAAGTTAAGTGAAGTATTTTAGAATTTATCTGCCCTAACTGGTGATACTTTTCATTTTATAAAACAATATATATGATTTACTTATTAAATTCAAGTTGACATTATTAACATATAAATCTCAAGTTTAATGCTGGGAGTATACTTCATATGGCACGTTGGGGATGTTGACAGAAACTGCTTCATTTCCTTTGGGTTGTTTGATACAGTTTGGACATTGGAAACAGCAGTGGGTAGAAAATGCATGCTGGATAATTTTTACAAAGCTAGTGCAGGGGCTGCTTTTTGCTAGAAAGCCCGTAAATAACAGGATCATAAGAGACTGCCATGAGATGTAATTTTGTTCTCATTATGCTGTGAAGGCTTGATAACTTGAGAGAGGTAAACCACCAGAGAAGAATAGATTCCCTGTGACAATGATCTTAAAAGTAAAAAATTGTTCTAAATGGTTCACAGCCCTTTCTTGGAAGCGCAAATATTTTTGCTTTAAAATAGAAAGATATGTACTTTTGTTTTTAAATATGAATTGCTTTTATCTCAGAGGTATAAAATAATTAACTTAAACTCTGATAAAATCTGTAGTTTGTAATTGAAAACATGTGCATTGTGGGACCAGTGGAATGTTTCCAGCCAAGCTGTGTGTGGCAGAAAAGAATCTCTACAGAGCTCAAAGCATTCCTGGTTTTATGGTAAATGTCTCTCTCTCCTCACTGAATTCTTATTAATCAGTTTTATTTACATGACGTTGTAGTGATCTACTTAAGAGTAAAATGCTTTAAAAACATTTTGAAATATACATAAGAGTCCTTGAGGGAGTAGACTTTAATTTAGCAGCAAGTTCTATTATAAACCACATTCGGTGATAAGGCTTGAAAACAACCCAAACTTGTTATGTATGTGTGTATTTATTTTCTACTGATGTTGTTGGAACGAATTCTTGGGAAACTCCCTTACAGTGGAGTGATGAATTGTTTGTGGGTCCATGATAAGGATATATTTTATTAGGATATAATACTTACTCACATTAACTATCATGAATATATTATAAAAACTTCTTCATTAAACAACTGCTCTCTAGGGCATGTATTTCCCAGGGAGTGTAACGCAAACCAGAGTGCTGTCTTTGGGGCAAATGTCACACTGTTGAAAGTAAAGATTGAAAAGGAAAACCTAAGGTAAACCCATTACTTGTCTCTAGCAAACAGCCTCTTTTTCCCCCCAAATATTACTTTTTATAAAATACTTCATTTAAAAATAAATTAATAGCTTATATAGATTGCTAAATTCTCAGCAATGGGATCTATTATCACACTCCCAAACTGAATATATCTAATTTATTTCCTAATCAGTTTATCTCTAGTACCATAGGGTTGATTGGGTTTTAATCCCTGTAGCATTCCTTGGAAGATGATCTTTTTGTAGGTACTCAGCAAAAAAAGTTAATTTGTGTTAAAAAAGCTTCGTAGGCCTTAAGCAAGTATGTGGTAGCTTGTGTGTAGCAATTCCCATGTTGCTGTGGCTGCTGCTGTGGGACTCTCTGTAGTCTTATTAGACAGTGCAGAGAAAGCTCAGATATATTTATGTGAATTGCAGATCTACTTGTAGAGTCTATGAAAAATTTACTATCTGATTGTGTAAATGAATACTGAAAAAATATTTGATTATAGAATGACACACAGGGTTTGCAGGTACTTAATTATCCAGAATGCTTTAAAAAAGCACAGTGAAGAAAATGAAAATTCCATTGTATGGACTGTCTACAGAAATCTTTCGGGTAGCATGGTGACTCCGCAGCATATATTTCTGGAGTTTAAGTTGACTGAGAAACTAGAAGTAACAATTGGAGGTTACAGTTTTCTCAGAGACTCCACCATAACTTGAGGAGAGAAGAGCAATTTTGTTAATTGTATTACAGCAAAGGAATGCAATGATTCATTCTCTCTTCTGAAGAGGTAGGATCCTTGTAGTCTCACTTCTATAAATTCTTTCTAATTTCAGATGACTCTGTTCTCAAATCTGAAATCGTTACTCCAGTGTAGCTGCTTTCAATACTGGAAGAAGAATGTAAACAATGTCATGCTTTGAAAGAACTTTGAATTATTTTTGTTGTGGGGTTTTTTTCCCCTTATAAGCCAGTCAGAGGTAGAAAGCTACACAGGACATTGAAGTAGCCACTGAAGAGTTTAAGTGTTCCATGCTAAGCTTTAAGTTTGGAAAAAAGCTGTCAGCTCTGGTAAAGGCACAGAGATGTCCTACAATAAAAACTGTTTTATTTTCAGGATAGGAGGTCATGGCCAAAACTATGAAGAAACAGAGTCCTGGAGTCATTCAGCTACACCCACCAAAACTATCTGAAGCATTAAATTTTTGTAAAAGCCAAAACAGATTCTTCAGTGCAAGCAGACACACCACCTAGCCTTGTGCTAATATGTTCTAAAGTATTGGGAACTAATATGCTAACTAGAATAAAAATAGTATTTAGTCTAATATGAACTGGAATCTAAAGGAAGCTAGTAGGTGTTCAGTTTGAAACAAACAGAAGGGATCCTTTTTCCACATGAAAGAAAGCAAGCGATGGAGTTCCTGACCTTTATGTTTAGTGTTGAACATGCAAAAAATTCCTTATGACTCAAAAAAACCAATTAGACAAGTTTCTGAGTGAAAAATATTAAATAAAAATTTACTGCTTTGGCTTAGAAAGTCCCCTATGTACAGATTGCTAGGAGGTGAAAGACTATTCTGGAGAAATACCAGTATATGATATATAATCCTTCTGGAGCATCCTTATTGGCTGTAACAGGAGGCAGGGTGGCAGATTAGATAGATTTTGATATGGCTGTTCTTCTGTTGATACACTGCTGCAATATCATTACTTTGACAGCGCTAGCCCTGTGTCACATAGTAATACCTCTTACAAACTGTTAGTCTCTTTGATACTTGCACTAATATCAAGGACATCAGTCTTCATGGTCAAAGTTAAGAATTAAAATCATCAGTATTTACAGACATTGTTCTTACTTCTCTTATTACCTCCTTTTGTGACCTGGAATTCTTCAGCTTGTCCCTCTGCCTATCTAACTTAAGAAACTGTTTTTGACTTTTCATTAGCTAAAATTCTGGGTGATGCTAAAATAAGAGGCAATTAATTCTGAAAAGGCTCTACTGTGATTTTTATTTATTATTGTTCCCTTTAATGTTCATATGTTCATTTATTTCACAAATTGTAAGTGCTGTGCAAAAACAGTGATGTAGAACAGGGATACATGCAGGTGAAACATCTATCTGGAGGGGTAAATAAGCATGTTTGGAAGGGAAGCTCCAGTTATAAGCTGTAAATCTGAGGAAAGTGTAATTAACATCTGAAAATCCTTTTGAGCAAAACCAGTTGTATAGCATAACCTATTATTATGCATTATAGCAATACACTGACATGCCCTTAATCATATGGCATCAACACATTGATGCAAAAATTATTTATCAAAACTTCATGACTTTTGGTCATCTCAGCATATTATATTGTCCTTCTTTAAGACAATCATGAATCAAAATATGAAGTTTCTTGTATTTTTCATTCTTCTTGAGAGAATATATCTGTGGACATCTGACAGGAGAGGGGTGTTGCTACATCTGAAGCTCTGGAAAATGGTGGCAACCCTCACAGCCCCTTTATTTCAGGCAGTCTTCATCTTTAACTCATTGCTGAAGCAGTTTGTGCAGGCTTATTGTGAATGCATGGTAACTCTTCAGTACATAGTTGAATGCGAGCCTTTTGTTCTTGAGTTATCATGGATAAGACTTGATCTAAAGAGTGCTAATTTTCCTAAAAGAGAGAAGTCTTCTGTCCTTGGGTATGTGCTGGAACACATACTCATCCTCGGAACATGACAAAAACAAACATTTATAGACACACAGAAGATAGAAAGAAATCTAAAAGTGCCACTGTTTGAAAGAGAAGTCTGAGCTGTGGCTCTGAGATGATCATGGCTTGCAGTGCTGGTGTGGAACTCCGGCCCGTCCCAGGTCTAGAGGCCAGAGACACACCTGTGTGACAGCACTGTGAGACCTGTTAGTCCTGCCCTTCAGGCTGTAAGTTCCTGTGCCAGTGGGGCTGTTGCCATGAGCGCTCTGGGGCTTCAAATGATGCAGAGCAGCCCTTCTACCAAGTGTAAATGGTAAGAGCTTGGTCCTAGCATGGGAGAACATGATGAGAATATAGTCATTAAAAAGTCACTTAAGTTAGAACCTTGACTAGTGACATGCAAAGCTTGCTTTGGGAGCGTCAGGTTGCTGTCTGGACTTGGAAGAAAGAACTGTGTCTGGGAGGTTTGTTGTTGAGCAGGAATAAAAGCTCTTCAGAGTGTAAGGATTACATTCAATGTAAGGAATACATTCATTACAACTTTTGTTACTTGTAACTAATAAAACCAATTAGGGGACATCATCATAACTCAACGTGATTTTCTTAACCTATAACAGGTTCAAAATTGAACCTATCAAATATAGTTCTGCATTATGCAGATACAAGTCAACAAAAATACGTTCACTACAGAAGTGCTTTCAAAACTCGTTGCACAAAAACAAATATCTTGCCATTTTGGTTAATATTTATAATGTAGCACCTAGTCCTTCTAAGTGTTTCCTAAAAAGCCAAAATATTCAGAAATACCATAAAATTTGTTTTGTCTTTAGAACTAGAGTGAATTTCACCTTGCGGCCCCTTTGATGCTGTTTCTGGAGCAACAACTGAGGTTTCTGTTTCTTGCCCTGTCTGTGAAACTCTACTTCTCCAGCCTCAGGGGAGTTGACAGCCTGAGTGGTAATAATAATGAGACAGGCTCTTATGCTCAGCAAAGCAGAAGACCATCCTTTTCACATAGAATACATAATACAGTCTGAAACAGAATTGATTGCCTTTTCAAACTAAATATTAGTAAATTAATATTATAGGACAATGTATTTGAACACTTTTTATTGTGTGATCAAGTGAATGTGAATGAATTCAAATGGAGGTATTGGCAATTAAAGGTGAGGATTGGCTGGGTCAGGTAGTCTAGAGTGTGCAGAATAGCTTTGAGCAAATGGAAGGTCATTTTGTATGGCCATGAAGTCATCAAATATTGCATATCAAAAAAAAGGGGTTTAACTGATGGGTTAGAAACTGAGTACAGTAATAAGCTGAGCACGGAGACATCTTCCCAAGGAGGGCAGGATTGCTCTTGCTTTGTAATCTGCTGTCCCTCAGCTTGTTCCAGGGCAGAGGGTGGGGGCTGTGGTGATACCCAGCTGATTTGATGTTTCCAGGTGTACATTTGTCTCCGTAGCTGCAGGTCCTGCATAGCTCCTGCAGCTACCCAGGAGAGCTGCTTTTCCAGTGGCTTTTCCAGCCTTCATTATTGTTATTATCTTCGTTATCTAGTACTGAGTACTAGAGTCTCACTGTGACATTGAACATACGGACTTGTTCTACAAGAAGCTGCACCTCCCCACAGGTAAATAAGCTGTTTGATGCGAGGGGAAGAGGTAGTTATGGATACATTTTATGTGCAGTGTATACCTACCCTTGAAATGGATCAGCTAAGCTGAGCAATGTCAAACACAGGGTTGATTGGGCATATGGAACAGCAGAATTAATATGTTTTCTGAGTAGTTTTACTCTCTCCACGTCTTTTCTGCGTCCCTCATCTGCACCATTATCAAAGTGTATCAAAATGCTAGCTGCTCACTAAAGAATGAACGCACCTCTGGCAGTTTATAAACTAAAACCAGAGCTTCAGAAGTGCTGAGAGCCTGGCATCTCCAGCTGATAGCAACAGGAGTTGCAGATGCTTTGCACATCTGAAAATACAGGGCTGTTTTATACCAGAGATCTGTCTTAAACGTGGCTGTATCTGTACTTGGGGAAAGGCATTACAAATGCCAAATCTCACACTCATGTGCAAATGAAGAACAAGAATACTTTCATTATGTTTTCTTATTTACACTTGGGATAAATCTTTTAGAATGTCAGCCTGAAAATAAAATCCTTCATATCATTTGCAGTTACTTGCAATCTGTGGAACATCTATCAGAACAGGTCTGCAGGTTTACTGAGGGTTAGTCCATGTAAACCTGCAGCTCATGTCCTGGGGACAGATCCTTGCAGCGTGGAGAGCCTCATTACGTGCTCAGGCACTGGTTGACAGAGTTCTCCTTGAAGGAGTGGAGTTTATAGAGACAAGAGAGACACAGAGGGCTGAGGTTTCAGCACTTGCCAGGGATGTCAAAGGGAAATGTGTTTTGAATGTAAAATGTTATAAAGTGCTATGGATGGTGATCTGAGCATCAGGTGTTAGCAAAATTACTGGTGATGTTTTTTGCAATGGGTAAATATTTCCCACGTCTTTATTCTCCTTTTAGAAAATGAGAAAATAGTACTACACAAAATAATAATACTGCCTCATTTCATAGATTTTTGCTTTGTTTTTGCTTTTTAGGAAAAATGCATTTATATTCTATTGAGGAGCTCTAGATAGATGCTCACATAGAACTGAACAATTCTGTATTTGGGACCACATGTTCTGTGGAGGAAATAGAGAAAAAACTGCAGAAGTATTCATTTGCCAAATGAAGCAGGGATCTGCAGAGAAATACTGCATGCAGTCATCTCATTAAAAGCTTCATCACAGACTGTGTAGAACTGTCTTCTGAACTTTGTCTAGTTTGCTAATTTAGCATCAGTTTTATGTAGCTGTGTAAATGTGTAACTATATTAACCATCAGAGGATCATCGCAGAAATTACTGGAATTGTGTTTTGCAGGAAGACTGTATTAACTGCATGGATATCACAGGGTTGTGGTATTATAGACATTGTTGCTTAATATAGCAACAGCTTTTTCTTTGCCTGCTGAATTGTTTATTCAGTGTATTTTCATAAGTGCTAAGCTCACTTAAAATTTAAAAACAACTACTCCCCCAAAAATCCTAAAGAGACTTATCACTGCTTTTGTTTTTGTCAATGTATTTATTTATGAAAGAAGAAAATCTATTACTTAAGAAAGCTCTTGGTTGTGTTTACGAATACTAAGCAACAAAATTAAAATTTTTGGTATACTACGCTGCAGTAATTAGCTGCATAAAGGTTATGCACTGCATTTTTTTAATGCTATAAGAGAAATGCTAATAATAAAGTCAAAAGGTCTAACAAACAAACCCAAACACCCTCTCCTGGGGGTGGAGGGGGGGAAGGCAAAAAGAAAGCAAAAAAAAAGAAAAGCTAATTTTCATAAACATTTTGTGTTTTAACATAACATAATCTTTTACTATGATGACCTTTTTGGAAAAAGTCCTTGACTTAAGACCGATCCTGGTTTTTGGTTTTGGGGTTTTTTTTTAGTTCTTCTCTGAGATGTTGGACAGTTTTAGAGACAAATAGAGGCCTCAAGTTACTGCCCTACTGGCAAGTGTTCTGTCCCTTTAAGTATCTAAGCTCGATTGTCTTGAGAAGTCTGCATTCTTCAGTGTGACAGTAGTTTAAGTCTGATTTTTAAAAAGATGATTGAAAAAAAATAGGACTTCCTTCTACAGCAGCTTTCTAGATACTGAAATGAAATCTGTTCCCCATCTTGTCTGTAGTAGTGTCCAAATAAATTCTCAATTTCTTAAATACTTTTTTAAGTGCCAGGATTAAATGCCAGTAGGGTGCAATTTTTATTAAAAATAAATTAGAGTGGAACTGGAGTTTAAAAGTTCTAAAGAAAGAAAAATAAACACATGCAAGAATGGTGAAAGGAGAAGGAATAACAAATGAATAATAAAATATTTAGTGCTTTTCAATTAAGTGTTCAGACAATTAGTACACTAGTGAATTATATCATAAAAATCATGTATATTAATTTTTTGCAGCCATTATCTTGTATGTGATTTACTCCCCTCTAACCATTAACAATGCTATTAAAAGGTGGATGTAGATGAACATTCCGGGCAGTGTGCAGGAAAATAATATGGCTGAGGGTCAAGAATGAAGCTGAAAACCAGCAGATTTTAGAGGACAGAGGTGGGGGACTGGAAGGCAAGAGAAACCTGAAAGGAAATGAAATGAGGAGGAAGGAATACAGCAAAAACCATGGTCTGACTCCTTCCAGTTCCTAACGGGAGCTGAAGTGCTGTTCTGATAAGATGCCTTCTCTCTTCTGCAAAACGCTGCAGTTTAATCTTAATCCTGAACAAACCTTCATTTCATGAAAGGCACAGCCTTTTGGAATCACACGGCTTTTCTTCACAGTGGAAATCTGTGTGTACATCATGAAGAAGATAAATATGTGTATGAAGAAGAGTCCCCGGGGTCTTTTCTGAAGCAATGAAGCATCCTTGTTTCAGGTTACAATGGCAGCTTGAGGGCAGCATTTCCATCCAGAAGAAAATGGCTGTGACTCTTCATAAACAGAGCCCTTCTTGGAAAATGAGATAAAATGCATAACCAGGAATGTGTTAACCAAGGAGAGAAGAGAAACATCAGCAAAATGAAAATGAACACATAGTAGGGGAAAGGTTGCCAGTGGGAATTTCTTTGTCTGAATGGATGTTTTGTTGTATAAATAGATGTGTTTTTGTCATTATATTAGTTGCTAGTATTAATTAAAATTGTAATTAAATTTCCCTGATGCCTTTCACATCTGAAAACGACAGTCTTTCACACAGCTGTAAGGATTCACTAAGTCAGAATTTTCTGTTAATGTTCATACCTTGTGCTCAGGTACCAGCTAATTAGACTGTGCATTTAAAGTGAGATCATTCTTTCTCTAATTTCTTTCTTTTTGAATTTGAGTAGAACTGCTGGTCTGCTGCAAAAGAGGTAGTAGCAATGCTTTGTGACTGACAAAGCATGTTCTATTACAAGGTCCACAGTAGGGTTTGCATGTCCAGCACCTTATTATAAACAGACTCTAGGCAAATATCAGCCTGTGAGAGAAAGAGGTGCTGCCTAGCCTAGGAGAGGGGTGCTAAGGCATTGTCTCTGTGAAACAAGATGACTGAAGGTTGTAGCCTGCAGCATGGCTGTGTGATGAACTCTCCAGTGCTGGCATCTTGCCTCCCTCCCAGCTCCTTGATTGATACCAATAGCAGCAGAAGAAATGTGCACACTTACATGCATATTATAAAACACATTGGCCCAGACCTAACCACTGGGCACACCAGGGACTGTGTTGCCTGCTGCTCTGTCCCTCAGATATCCAGGGAAATTCATGGGCTTTCAAGTCTAGCCTTATTTTATGCCTTTACGAGGAGGGAAAGAAATAGGATGATACTGTTAATAGTAATTAAAAGCCAAGGATAAATTGTGAACAGGAGTTGCAGCTGTTGGTTGCAAGAGCTCCTCATATTGACTCAGCTTCCGGTTCTGAACCTTCCATTGTTTCACATCCTGAATTCTGACTGGAAGTCCTTCTGGACCCCAAGCCAGCAAATATTCCCTAGGGGAAGAATATACTTTTGAGTCTACTGTACGAGAGAGACAAATTTGGAGAGTGAAGAATGATGACTGTAGGTGCACAAGGACATATATTTTCTCACTATGTGGTTGGAGTTAGGTTGGTTTTGAAATGTGCAGGTTTCATCTCATCACTTGTTCCACATGTCAGGATCATGCCTCCCTTCACACGTATCTAAAGGATTGAAGGCCTTCCACACTCGATTTTCTCACATTTCCATGGGCTCGGGTATGTGTTTTTAGTAATTTCTTTGAGAAATGTTAAGTGACTAATTCCTCTGCTCTCTGAGTTAGTGTGACTATGTCTTCAGAAAAAAAAGAAATTACTGCCTATATATTAAACATTTTAGTAATGAACAAAACTATGATGAAATTAGTATACATGATTTTGTACTATTTCACAGGAATTAATATATTTATATAGTATAACCTGACATAACAAGAGGGAACTTTTATGGAATCTTTCACCTTCACAGAGGAAAATCATAATTTGAACATCAGCACCGCAATATATATCATCCATCAGTTGCTTTCAAGAAAGCTGCAAAAGAGGCCGTCGCTTCCTTAAAGGTCTTTGTATAGGGCAGTAGAGAGAGCTGCAGATTTACCTGGTCTATCTGGCCCTAAGAATGCTCAGGTAAGTCACACCTCCAAATGAAGTAACAACTGATGCGACCTGAAGATCTCTAGAGAAGCACTCTTTCATTTTTAGAAAAAATGAGAGAAATTTTAAAAAAGATGTGTCTTGTAATTTAGTTTTCTATGTTTTGACTGTGTTTATATATTAAAGATACATTACTCCACACATCCTCAAATGCTTTCATAGTGAAACAGGGTAAAGGGGTGAGAAAAGAATTAAGAAATGCCATACAAAAGTCAATCTACCTTTCATCGATCTTATCATTCAATATCTGATCTCAAAGAGCCTTAATTTCTGACTTCTTATTGTTCCATGCTTCAATCACAATCTTTAAGTAAAAAACTTAATGAGGGGGCAGCTTTAAAAAAATTCTGTGTTCTCATGAATGTGAGTCATTGTTTTAATGCTTCCTTCCACAAGACTTCTGCTAATTCCTTATTGCCAACCCACTTGAGTTCTCTTTCTGTGCCACAGCATCTCCCTTATCCCTTACCCGGCCTTCTGCAGAGTTCTTCCTTTTGCTGCCCATCTTCTCCTCACTGTGCTGACGTGGAGTCCAAACTGATAAACCTGAGCCCCTTTTGTATTGTTGTAGAGCACTGCTTTTATCGTTAGATGATGCAACTGTCTGACATTATCTAATTAATGTTGGATTCATAGATATTTGTGAGTGCTACAGTTTAATTATGTGCCCCATAATAGAGAAAAAACCCAACTTTCTTTTCTTCATTTAAGAGCTGGTTGCTGATTATTCCTTAAGAATTTTGGGAATTCTCTGTAACCTGTTCTTCATCACATGCACGTTTTGTGTAGTATCAAAACCAGTCTGAAACAAGACAAGTATGAGTTTATCCATTAATAGGCTTGTTTCTCTGTCAAAGTTTAGAAGAAAATCATAGTTTTTCTTTTATTAGCTGAGATGATGGTAACACACAACATTCTTGCAAGCATAAAGACCCCTTTTGGGAATGAACAACCTTCAGAAACATTGTTTGTTTCCCATGTATCAGCCTCATTTCTGCTGCCATTGAAGTCAAAAGCAATTTTCCATATGTGATGTTTTTGTTTTATTCTAATAAAAGCAATACACTATTTGAAAAATCTCCATTAGAGAACAAGTGTAGTACTATTTACTATGTGCATAAAGTCCCAACTTGTCTTTCTTCTTCATTCTGTTTTTCGTATGTTGTCATACGCAAACATAGTCTGATCTCCTATGCACTATGAGCATAAGTACTTCTGCTAAAATCTATTAGAATCTTTGCTTAGGTGAGTCTTCTCAGATGGCAGATGTACAAATACCTGTGTATATATTTGCACATTTTATTATTTGCATAAGAGATACGGGGTAAAGACAATTTCCTGAATGTAAATAAGTTACTTTAACTGTTTATCTGGAACACCTGTGCTAGGTCTTTTTCTACACTATAATAGATAAATAGATGCTGAGTTAATAGTGGCAGCTTTATGTAAACTTTCATAATCTGAATTATGTCTCGTAAGAGACATAAAATCTCACTAATATATTCTGAATAGGCCATAGATACAATTCTTTTCTGTTCATATAAAAATCCAGAAACTTCTCCACAGAGATAGAAATGAAACCTGACCTATAGTGAGATAGCAACTTGACAAAAATTCAAAGTGTATATAAACAATTAAATTAAAGAAGTCTAAAAGCCTTTGTGTAATGATCAGGAGATGTGAATATTTAGAAATACCTTTTGGGCCTTTCAGTGGTAGCATCAGTATTAAAGAATAAATTTTGTTGAAAATAATCTTTAACAGCATGTGAGAGCTCTGGACTGAGGGGGAGCTCTGAGCTGATCTTAGAGCTCTGGCCTTACTCAGGCTGCCGGGTTGTCATTATGTAATTGCATCCAGCTGATTGCTTTGCAGTAATCCCTGCATTTGTTAAATGACTCGAAACAGAAAACGTGGTAGGACTTCTCCTTTCCTCCCTTCCCTCTACCATATATTAAGCCTGCATTTTGCAGGTTCTTGTTTTTGTTTTTCTCAAATGCCTGCGACTCTTTCTTAGCCTAGAAATTCTACTTAATAAGGTTAGTTCCAGCTTTGTTTTCCTTTTTTAATTTTCCCCAGAAAAACTGAGGCATATAGTTAAAACACCCTTTTCCATTTATAAACTGGATTGGTATGGTACCATAAGCATGTCCTCAGTGTTATTCTTAGTGTTATTGTTGGCATTTGTTGGTCTATTTCTTGTTTTAATTTGTATTTAAATATGTTGCATGGTAGCAAGCCACACATTTCTTGTTCTCCACTGTATCTGGACTCACATTCATTTAAAGTTCGCTTGTGTTTGTCCTTGGGATTTTGGCTTGGCCAGAGAGGAGAGTTATCCACAGAACTTAAATGTGAACTGAACTAGCATTTAAAGCTCACTGACATTTGGAACTAGAAGTTTGATTCTGGTCCACTGCTATTCTTAATTTTACTTTGTTTATTATTGCTACTTTAACAAATGTATTTCTGATCCTATGATTTCTATTGTTCCTGGGACCATCAACCTTACTCTTAACTTCTTCATATGGTACGAAAGGCCTGAAGGAAGTATCACTTATCATTTAAATTATTATTTCATTCATTTCAAATATCATTTCAAAATCTATATTAGTTTTATAGGTAATAGACTGAAAGTTCACCTAGATCCATGAATTGAGTTTGTTTGGAGTTGGTCAAGGAACTATACCCTCTTCTTAGATGCCATAGTGTTGACTTTTTAAGGCAACATTCCTCTTTTATATATTTGTGATTTTAAACAAGAATAATTCCTACAAGGCATTTTAACATCTATCACCCATGCAGTGAAGGTTATTACAAGCATGTGTTTCATCAGGTACATGTACCACAGAGCATGGAGTGTCTGCGTAGGGAGACTAAGCTAAAAGATAAGGTGATTCAATGGAGAGCACTGGAAAAAAGGTGTAAGGACACGGAAATAAAAAGTGTTTTCTATAGGCCAGTGGCCCTGCCACTAATAAAAATCATACTGTAATATTTCAATATGTTTTATTTTAAAGGTGAGGTTTAATTTTATCTGAATGTAACGTAAATCCAGGCACAGCAGTGGCTAGATTCCAGAAACCACGTGTCAGTCTTTCATAACAAAAAAAAAAGAGAGTGTGAGTAGTCATTAGTTTAAGAAAGAATTACTATTTTTTGTCTGCTTTCTAGGTTTTGTCAATTTAAGGTTATTTCTGAATAGACTAAAGTACCTTTTCTTATTCATGGAGCAGCTTGTTTTCTTTTGGTATTATGTTCCAGGAAAGATTCACTGGGTGCATTCCTTAAACATGACTGTGCATAAAGCATGTGGAGATCAAGGAAAAATAAATTGCTTTAGACTAATAAGTTAGATCTACACCTTTATTATTTTTAGGCATAAATCTTCCTGTGCATAGGTCTAAACAACTTCTTGTGATGGAACAAATGATTCTGGAGAGATGGTTATGAACATGAAGCCAGGAAAAATGGATTTATGTTCTGTTAATTTCAGTAGGAAATGCAGACTGCTGTTTTCCATGTATAAAAATATCTGAAATGTATTCTGTTTGGTGGATTGCAGTTACATGCAACAGACATAACACAGGCAAGTGTTTTCTGCTTCTACACAGTTTGCTATTGAGATGCTGTTTGGCTATTAAAGTTCTCTGTTTGAGTTTCTTGGGAGTTACAGGTTAAGTTCCATGATTCCATTATGTTTAGGCTCTTAAATGGTGTTTATCATTGTAGTTCCGGGCTTAGCAGCTCATGAAGGAATATGGCTAATATCTGTCACATGCTGGTTGTTAATCCTCTCCCCAGAGAAGAAGCATATGCAAAGGAATATCTTGGCTTGCTAGAGATTAAAGATTTTATTTTAAAATTCACATGTTGGTATGGGCTTATTTTAGGAACAGCAAAACCTTACACTGGTAATGGAATGGCATGAGCTTTGCAGCAGTGTTTATTCTTTGTGGGAGTTGGCTTTGTGCATTTGGATGAGGAAGATAGGTGTTCTGTTGGCAAACACTCTTTGTTGTTGAGTGCTCCACTGTTTTAGAGGAGTGTAACAGTTAACAGCTTTCCACCTAGAGCTTGAGGTGCTTTTCTTATGTTCTCTGGGTCCAGACTGTTGTGAAAACGAGTACATGGTAAAATGCAGAGTGTGGTCATGCTTGAGGTGGCCTTGGGCTTGCAGATAGCCATATACATGCACCAACATAAAAAATATCACACTAGGAGTGTGATGCTTCACTCCTGGCCAGTCTCTGGCCTGACATTCACACAGAACGGCAATTTTTGTGGCCAGAAGAGGAAAGGATTTTATATGTAAATACACAAAATATTTTGGTTTTTGTTTGTAAGTACTAGTCTTGTCTGGTGTACTGTGAAATTTTTGCAGCATGATGGGAAATAACATTGAAGCGTGCATTATTGTACTCATTGTGGTAATTATGTCTGTAAAATTGCAATTCAACTTTTTAAATTATTGTAGGATTACTTGTAAGTGGTGATAAGTTGTCAAAACAAGTCTTTGGTGAGTTGGTGTTTGCAGATCAGGTCCATAACTAGTGGAAGATCCAGGAAGTATGCTTACATAGAGGCAGCTTTGGAAAGATTTGAAGTCAGAAGGAAAGAATTTCTGGCACTTGCATGAGTTTGAAACCAGGTCTGTAATGACTACAGTAAGAGAGTACTATTTTTATTTATTTGAACTCTGTAAAGTAATTTAAGTAAATTTAAATTTTACAAAAATTTTCCTTATAAATATCATAAGCAAATGAGTGGAATGTGCTGACCTTGTGCTGATTAAAGATTCTCCAATTTATAGTGTCTCCATCAGCTACATAAGAACATTTATGTACTACTAGCTTGAGGATGGCAGAATCTGCTGCACATAAAAGAGCTCACTGGGAAACAGTGAGCTCTTTCCCTCCAAAATGCTGTTTGGTGTGTTAGATAACCATCTACTAGCTATCCAAAACAGAGATAGAAAACCAGAAATATGTCAAGAGCAGGCTATATACCTACCTGTGTGTATATATCTTCAATGTTACAACATAATGCTAATGGGATTTTAAACAAAAATCACCTATTGTGGAGTGGAAATAGAGTACTAAAATATTAGTACAGTTGATCCACTATATAAATTAAAACCTGACAATATTTATGAAAGTGATATTTTCTAAGGAATTTCAAAATGCAAAGAATACCTAGACTAAGAATGAAAGATAAACGTCTTCTAGTGTTATGAATAAATGTCCCTGATTCTGCAAGCACTTGTAGGAGTGAGAGACTGTGAACATACCAGTAGCTCACTGGTTCGTTCTATGGCTGATTTTGTTCAAAATTTTCCACGGATGCCCAAACCTTTGATCCCAGAAACACCCATTAACTGTATCTTGCTAATAGGAGTAGCTTTAATGGGGCTACTTACATGAGTAAGACAAGTGTTTGAATAACTTTTAAGGAATCCTTGCCTAGATATTAATGGATAATATGAGCTATTAACTAATTAATATGTACTTGTGAATGGTGAAATCCTTCTGCAGATACTTAGGACAGTCTCGTAAATATGCCAACACTAAAGATGCAGTAATGCTACTAGTATACATAGCTGTCTTCAGGTTTGGGCCATGATCTTCAATATACTGATAATTTAATAAAATTTCATTTTAGGCTTGTGACAGTTTAATGTTTAAACCAATCAATGTTTTAAAAGTTGTCTTAAAAGTGTCTATTCTGTTATGCTCTCTGGGAGAAAGAAAGCACAATGGAAGGAAAACACATCTATAGAAGCAGCTGAGTAAGATCTTTCATAAATATTCAAGTGTGCAGTTTTCAGCTGCTGGTTTGATTGCTAAAGGGCTAAGGTGAAATCTGTGAAGGGTTCATTGGTGAAAAGATTACAGACCCAGAGTTATCTTACAGATCCTTAATACTATACTACAGACTCTCCCAGGGGACAATGTACACTAACGTGACACTTCATTGGAAATCAGTGCTCAGCATGACTGTGTGCCCTTATGTTGTTTTAGTGGTCTGGTTTTTATTTCTCTGAAATAAATATAAGTAGTAAGATTGGGACAAATCCGGAAATATTCCTTAACTGGGCCTGAATAAGGAGGGCCTGAGAATAAGAGGCACATGGAGATGGAATTAAAGATCACAACCTCTGAGGCACGTTGACTCACTGAGGAGATTTACACCCCTCTTGGTTTGCTGGGCACAGTACTTACGTGATGTTATACATACTTACGGTTTCATGTGTTTATACTGGAAGGTTTATGAGCTTCTTGCAAATATCCTAGGAGGTCTCATGCACCTATTTGTTCTTTCTGGTCCCAAATTCCCATTTGATTTATTTTCTGACACTCTTTTAATTAACCCCTGGGATCTATGGAAGCTCTACTGCAAGTTTCAACAGGATTATAGCCCTCTCTACCACTCCTCTTACTGCCTGATAGAGTGGCATCGATGAGCTGCATATTAGTTTTCTGCAGTGACATTTCCAACTTGCCCCATAATATTAGGTACATGAAAGAGGATCTTAAAAATGAAACCTGAAGCTGTTTTGATCTTCAGTAAATGAGTATACATAAAACAGAGGCTACTGTTTTTTCCCATCAGCATTTTCTATTATTTATTTCCCCATAAGAATTCCTTATCCCACTGGAACCATGGGCAAAAGATCAGATTCTCACAGAAGCTGTAGCCCACTCATTACCTAAACTCTGTCATGCAAACCCAATACAATCATGTTTTAAATGTGCTGCAATGTACCAGTGCTGCAGTGTACCAATTCTGCACTAAATCCATCTGTGAAAGTGTTAGACAACAGCTTAACAAAAGATTTGAACCTAAAATGGCTCATTGTCACCACAGTGTTGGCCTAGACTCCTGCATGAAGATCCAGGTCACAGTCCTGCTCCTGCAGACAAAGCCCTTTTGGAGACATTTTGGAGCTTGTCAGTTGACATAGAATGATGGCTGGGGTCTCAACTGGGTAAAAACCGAATTTCTTTAGGAATTTTTTATATAAAAATAATAAAAGCAGTATTATGAAATAGACCGCATTATATTGTGCCACAATTTCTAAATGTCTTACACATGTTATAGGCTTTGCTGTTGTTATGGATTTCTTTCACAGCTAAAAACAAGATTGAAGTTAATGAGGATATTAAGTGTTAAAAGTGCAGACAGAAATGGCAAAGTTTGAGTTGATTTACATAAGCACAAATGCAAAATGACCCCCTATCATTAAAGGAATTGTGCTAGATTTACAGCAATATAAACAAGGTAAGAACCTGGCCCAGGGTAGGCACTTTAACAATAAAATGCCTCCATTTATAGGGTGAAAATGTACAGCAGTAAGAGAGATGAGGAAGGCAGGGGGTATTCTGTCTGTCGGGACCACCAACTGCCTGTGTCAGCCTGCTGTCTAGGCTGGCTTTCACAGCACCTGCTTCTGTAAAGAATTTTCTTATCTCGAGCACAAGTGACACCTATCAAAAATTTGCCAAGGGTAGGAAGAAATAAAAAATATAGTGGCCCAAGCTGTTACCTGTATTGCCTAAACACTGGCATCTATGGTGTATATAATTTGTATTATCTATAGAACAAATCCACAACTTTTTAATGTAGTGGTGGCAAAGTGGTTTTTTTTCTTTGAACTTCTTTAAAATTAAGCTAATGCCAGTCTTCCTTGGTATTCTTTTCTGATGAACATTTTGGTCTCTCTCAGTCTGTATAAAATTATTCAGAGACAATTTAAAACTTAAAAAAAGTGCTAGCACAGTGATGGTACATAGAGTTTTTGTACTGGTCCTAGCCTGTGCCTCTAATCTTGAAGTCTCATTTATGCACATGTGAAAATTTTAAGCTTCTGGAAAAATGAAAAGGTTTTTTCATGGAGATCAGAGATAGATTCTTGTTCTAATATCTTGAAAAATATTCACCTCTCCCTTACTACTATGGATTTAATTTTAAATTATTGTCTTTCTACAGAGATAAATGAATGTACTGGTAAGAACAGTAATACAGTAGTCTGGCTGGCACTGCACTATTGTTCCGGTAGGTACAACCATCCGGAGCAGACACTTCCAGGATTGATAGCAAACTTCAGTCGTTCAATACGGCTGGAAATACCAGTCCATCTTTAGTGAAGGGCACTATTAATAGCCAGGTAAAAGCATTTGTGTATTAGAAGATTCCAGTTATGGTCATATCGTGTCAGGAAGATGTCAGTGTTCTATCTCGTCTTGCTACTAATGATTGCTAATATAGTACTTACAGGATAATAGATGAAGAGGGATGGATTACAAAGTTATAAATCAATCAAAGTTTTTGTGATACATTTATATGGTTTTGCAGCTTGTTAAATCATCAAAACCCCCAGATTGATTTTTACTTTAACAATCAATCCTCTCTATGTTTTTTAACATGCAGTCAAGAGTTAAATTTTTCTAACTATAAATATTGAGAAAAGTATTATGAAAGTAGCAGGAAGATTTATTACATTCTGATGGCAGAGCTGAGAGGATGTATATACTATACCACTGAAGTGTCAAGATGCAAAGGTTGATTGGTCAGAAAGATTTTGTTTGAGAGGACACTCATCTATGTGTTCATCAGCTGATGTGCAGCAGGAATTCATCTGCACAATTGCTTATACTTGCAGATGGTTTGATATCAGCCTGCACATAGGATAACGTTCATGTTTGTATTGAGAATGCTTAAAACATTATCTGTGATGAAGCTATGGCAGTACACAGGTAACTGTCACATCTAAGGCTGTGCAGCTGCTCAATATTCATCATGGCTTCGATAAGCAGTAAATGACCCTAACAGATCCACACTTTCTGTTCAGACATTTACCCAAAAGATGATATTCCAAAAGAGAAAGTTTTTAAGGAAAAGGTAGCAATTAATCCTGTGGCTGTAATATACTACTAGCTTTTAGGTTTACAGGCAATGTTTGCATTTGAATACCGTCCAGGAAGTACATAAACACTTGAAAGTTGAACTTTTGACAGAAGTTTTGCAATTGAGTCATATGTAGACCAGGAACAAGACTAAATCTGCCAGACACGTTTTGTGCAGTTAATATAGCTTCCAAAAAGAACATGGGTTTATTAGGTATTTATCAGTTTACTGTGAAAACTGGTCTGTGCAATATTTGGAAAGCATAGCACTGTACACAAGAAGTTATGCCAGTCCACTGAACTTTGGTTGAGGAAGGAGGTTCTGAAAAGTTGGAGATCAGAAGTGGGGAGGTTCTGTGATAGCTTGGGCAAGCATCCCACGTAGCTCTAGGAGGTGTTTCCATCATTGGCACCGACTAAGCCACGCAGAACTGAGGACACTCCCTTATGTGGCATGCCTTCAGTGCAGCTGTGTGCAGGTAGAAAATGCAGCAGCAATCTGAGCTGAGATCCACCTCAGGTGTGTTGTGTTCAGTGGCTCTGCACAAGTTTGGCCCATTGCAAAGGTGCCCTCAATGTCCCTGCTAAACCACTTTTGTTTTAGCTAAGCTGGGTTAGTGCTCAAGTAGAACACACAAGTAGCATATATATGTCCAGTTTGTATATGCTAAGCTGACTCTGTTATGTGCAGTTGTCTGCATATATCTTTTATCTTAAACTATTTTTATTAGAAGAAAAAGCTTGTATCGTGTGACCAAAACAGTTATTAGAAGGATTAAAAATATGCTAGTGACAGATATCAAAATATATTTGTGTAAAGGGAAAGATTAATTTGGTAGATTTATTTCCAGTGGAGCTCCCCAGGAATCTAGATTTGTTTTGATATCAATATTTTTGTCAAAAAAACCCTAGTCAATGATGAAAAGCATTAGTTCCTAAAGTCTGTAGACCAGACCAAAATATTTGAGAACATAAGCAGTAATTCTGTCTTAGAAAAACATAGTACTTTATGATTATTATTTCAATATGAGCTGTTAATGATGTAGCTAAAACAGGCAAAGGCTTCCTTAGCTGTATCAAAAGGAAAGTACCTGCAGAAGTAAAGAAGTTCAAACAATATTGGCAAGATCACTCATAAGATTGTGTTGTTTTCTGGAGATTATGCTTCAAGGATTAGATATGGAAGTAAGAGAGTTCAAATGCTAGCCATGAAAATTATACAGGTACTGGAAAACAAGCCTTATTCTTCCAAGAAAAAAGCAAGGAGTTCTACTTACACATCTTCTGAGAGATAAGGTCAAGAATCACACAGATACACTTCCATGGGAAAAAATGTGCTAATTGGGCTTTTCTCTCCTGCTGACAAAGCATAACAAGATCGAATGGCTGGAAGCTGTGAGAGTAATTAGATGCAGGAACTGCTTGCCAGGTGAACTGGAGAACTCTGCATTACTTAGATTTTTAAAGAAAGGAGATTAGAGATTCTTAAAAAAAAGGGTAATCCTGCTTCCATGAGAAATTTTAATACCTGTGTGTTTATAGGGACAGGAACATGGAGATGGCAGTGAAAGTGGATTGCTGGAGATTTCCAGTTATCTTTTATTTCCTTGAAGTTTGCAAATATGAGTTCCTTCTTTTATGGGTTGTAGCAAGAACAAAAATACTTGTGCATTGCTTTGTGACACAGCCAGCTCTGCATTAAGACGATGGTTATAAAGAGTTCTCAAGATTCAGAGCTTTAGCCAGTCAAGAATAAATTTCCCCAGACATCCAATTAAGTATATAGATCCAAGGATTTTGTCTGTTTTCAGCTTCCTCTGAAGGAGGAGAGGCAGACCAAAACGAGACATGGGACGCCAGATAATGTGAGCTGGTGCTCTGAGTTATACAGAGAATCCTCTCGGATGCGGCTGACTTGTCTTGCTCATGTACTTGTGTTAGACTGCCTGCTGTCTGCCAGGGAATGCACCTGGAGCCCAGATGGGGAAGGCCCTCAATAGTGGCAGCTAGAGTTCATTTTCTGAGACCACTTGGGCATATCTTTATCATTAGTTTCCTTCCTCTGCTGGAATTTTGCCTTTTGGATTCTTGTTTGTGCTCCTCTATCTTCTGCCTCAGCAAGTACTTTAATACTGCCCTGGGGTCAAACATTTTGGTTGGTTGAGAAATTTTGGGAATTGATTTGGGCCACCTAAGTGAAACTTAATGGCTTTGGATTAATAATGACCAGCTGTAAGCATCTAATAATTCTCTCTGTCTTTGAACTATAAAATATTGAAGTATAAAATTTAATTACTTTTATTTAGGGCTCTTTGCTTAACAGAATTAGAGTTGTGGTTCCATTTTCTCCTTAACTCTTCTTTGAAGACATTCCTACAATTCTAGGCATTATTATTGTCCCAATAAATAACTCTGAGAAATCCTGCATCCTTCTCCTGGAAAATGTCAGCACTGTTTTTAGTTGGTGGCAAGTGTCAATAAAGACAGATGTCAAAGCTTCTGTTAGTCAGGATGAGCTGCAGATCGTGCTTGAGCAAACTGGGAGGAAGGGATGTTGGCACACACACTCTACAGGAACACAATACCCGGTGACAAGGAAATATTCCTTTGGTAATTGTATGTTAGCAGTAGGGGAAGTACAAAGGGGTGCAGGGTAGCTTCATCACAATCTCTGGTTTTATTGGCATATGGGTTTGCAGCATGAAGAATGAATGAAAGTTGTACTGCTTGGTCAGAGCTTCACGGCAGCACTGGTTCCTAACATAGGTGTGATAGAGGCTAGTGTGCTCCATTTGCCTTATTATTTTGTAGAGAGGTTTATGGTTTAACCAGTATTGATGATGAACCTGGAACTATGATGCATCAGGCTCCTTTAGCACATGCAACAAGTGACATGGTCACATTCAGCTTACCCCAGAAAACCAAAGGTGTTTTAGAGCAAGCAAAGTGTAATCCTGATGACTGCTGAACCTTTCAGTCTGCCAAGGTGTAGGTCCAGCAACGTTCAAACACAGGGAATGTTTGAAGTTTTCCATGGCCTTTTAATGCTTTTAACTTTGCATTATGAACAAGGCTGTATGATAGCTAATGGTAACCCTCAGTGACAGATTTCTATCACAAAGATGAGGAAAAAAGTGAGTGTTGTCTGCAGTGCAGTTTCCACGTTTATTAGAAAGGTAAAGACAGTGACAGAAACACTAAGAAATTTGGACATTTTTGCTAAGCTATTACCCTCAGGTATGAATTTGGTACCTTCTATAAACGGGTCTCCTGTTCCTCTATAACACAGTGCTCTGATTTAATACTAAACCCACAGTTTGGGGACAAACATTCTGCCCAGCCTTCTGAAAGTCATCTTCAGATGCTTTGGAGGGATATTTACTGCAACGTATTCTGTTTCCATTACAGTCTGTAGGTTGAATATAGCCTTATCTTTCTCACTATATGCATGTGAACAACACTGTGCAGAACAGTGTTATCTGTTCTTCTTTCAGTTTTATTTGCAATGTTACGCTTTCCTTTTTCTCAACTAAAAAGTGTGCTAACCATTTGTTGTGAACATATACTTATGACTGCATTTAATGGACATAAGACAAGAATAAAAAAATAGTGCAATTAAAAAAATTATACACAAAGTCAGATATGGTTAAAATCTTCTTTGACTACATTATGAGTATTTCATAAATTACTGAATGTGCAAATCAGCTTTGCAAAGGGTTTGCAAGGAAGAAAAGAGCTAAATTTGTCATGTTTCCTATAAAGTGATGTGACCAATGGTAGTGCTAAAATGCTTGGCAAGAAAAATCTCCTATTAGTTGTAGCCCCAAAACCTCAGGCCCAGATTTAGCCTTTCTTGCTTGTTGAGTCATTAAATGAACTCTTTAAATGCATTTTTGATTTTGATTTTTGTTTTGGTATGAGTGTTAAAAACCAAAGACATAAAAAGAATAATGGGCTGCTTAGGATAAAGCATTTTATCACTGACATTTTTCTGAGATTAGAGCAGGCTTTTCAAGCAAAAAAATAAAGTCTAGAAACTGAGAAAATAAATGCTGTTTGGATTATTTTCATTGTTTTCTATATCACTGCAATAAACTTCAGCTATAATGCAGATGTTTCATTCTCTACACATACTTTATAGTAAAAGAGTATGACTTCTGGGCAGCAAACAAAGCAAACAAGAGAGCCTTTCCTGAAATGCTTCTGCTTTTCCACTGTTTACTTGTATTTTATTTATAAAATATTTTGTAACTTCCTGACTGTGCAATGAAGTTGAGGGGTTTTTTATAATTTGATGTACAGAGGAAAAGAATCACATAAAAAGAGATCAACTACAATGAAAGCAAGCCAGTCATCCAGCTGAATGACATTCTGGGTTAACTCAAAATTCTATTTTTCATTCTTTTTTGGCCAATACCCATGAAGGTTTTCTTTTGCTTTTACCTGGACTTTCTTTTTTCATCTTCTGTTTTTAGCTCCAGACTCCCAATAAGGACTGTGCTGTTTAACAGGTTTTGTACTTTTGTTTAGGCCATAAGTTTCAGCCAGATATTTCTGTATTTTACCCCAGGCATCTGTCCCACTTTTCTTTGACAGAAGAATAGAAGACCACATTTGCAGTATTCCTAAATTAATTATACTTTTCCAGGCTTAAAATACTGTGACAGATCAACAAAACAGTAGCAGAAAACTAATTCCTTCAAAAAATATGAAAGAAGGAAGTTGTGTAAGATGGTGTAATTAATCTTGCAATAAAAATAATTGTTTACAGTTAAAATTAATGTAACATGCATTCCTCAGCAGATAATAAATTATGGGTTTTCTCATTAGCATTTGAATTGATTTCCTCTAATTTCTGAGGAACACATGAGCATGTGACTAGATTAAGTTTAATTGGACTACAGCTGGCACTGATTGTGTGTGGATAGGGTGGGGGTTTTGACTGATTTGGCATCTTCCTGCATTGTGTTTCATTGTCTGTTTCTTCCTGTTCAGCCTTCTCTGTAGAGGTTATAAGGCACAGTAAGAAATATTAGAAAATTAAAAGGGGAAAGAGCCTTCTGTGAACACAGTAAAAATGTGGGTGAGGTATTTCTGTAAGGTCTGTGGTGTCAGCCAGTGGGGCTGAGAGCGAGGCAGACGTCACGCCTTGGAGCCGGAGTGCTGCGCAGCGGAACACGCACACGATGCAGGCATTGTCACAGGAGCGTTTCTGTGAGACACTGCTGGGTAGCTCTCTGCTGCTTCCCCACTACTGTCGCAGGAGAAGGTTTATGCAGTCCTGTGTTTTTCTCCAGAGCACAGTTTAGCGCTTGGCAGGGAGGAGCTGAGGCAGGAGTACACAGGCAGTAAGCTGTGTCAGACAATGAGGTTTTAAAACTTTGCTGCTAGCATTACTGCAGTCCCTCTATCAGCCTAGCAAGCCCAGATTTCTTCATCCAACAGTGGCCACTAATACCTGCCTATGGAAGGGCACCAGATTAGATAGGGCATATAGTGATAATCCCCCCTCTGTTCTTCTAGTCTTCATTGATGTGTGGCACTAGGATTTTAAGAAGCAAAGGAGATATCTTTATGTTTAATAGGCCTGGATAAATTTTTCTTACATGAAAATACCTAACAGCTTTTTAAATGTGTTGAATTTTCAACTTTCCCAGTGTTCTGTGTCTTATTTTGCTAGAAAAACCGTGCACTGGTAGAACAGTTTTCATTTGATACTGTCTAATTCTTGTATTACAAAAGACCTTGTAACTAATTCATGGAAGTTCTGATATTTATACCTAAGTTCATGTCTTCTCAGAGACAGAGCTTTAAGATAAAAAGTCCTGCTCTGTTTGATAATTTCTGTGAAGTCACTCCATGTCCCTGTTGTCTTTGCTGGTCTTTTCCTTCTATTTTTGAATTCTGCTACAAATTTTTGAGCTAGAGAAGCCAAAACTATTACTGAGTACTCAAGAGTAGCTCATTCTGCATTCAAACAGTGACAACAGTTTCTGCTTTTTTCTCAATTCCTTTCTGAAGGCTGTAGATCATAAGGAGTACCCTGCTGTTCATTGTGACTGGGGCTGACAGAAACTACCAAATATAGAAAGATACAGGGGTCTACCTGTTGAAAAGAGCATCATGGAAGTAGTGGATAGTTTAGAGACTATTCTTGTCTTCTACAAAGATATTTCATATCCTGAAAAAAGTTTAGAGAATCTGTAAATGACAAAATAAATTCAGTGCAGGAAGTAGTGAACTTGGGGCATATGGTGAGGTTATTAATGGGAAAGAAAAGGCCACAAGGTATAATGGAAAGGCAGATGCTCATAGTGAGCAATTTAATAAGAAATGCAGATAGAACACCAGACTCACTCAGGCTGTAATTCAATTTAGGTCAGCATTTGAGAAAACATATGAAGAATGAATCTGGATCATGCTGTATAATCTTGGGTTTGATTCTCTCAGTCATCCTTTGTCTTCCAGGTGCTTTCCATCACAGCTAGAGATGAAAAACAATGTTTACTATTGGTTCACGCTGTATTTGAAACAAATAACACATGTGAGGGGAAGTAGAAAGAATGTTTTACAAGTCAAATTTAAATAAAAATATTTAAACTAAGAGATTCCTCATATAGTTTTCCAGAATTGATTTTTAAATGTGTACTGGGAAGGCAGACAAAGATATTTTATGAGTGAGTGATGGACTAAGAGACTTTATATTGATGGCATTTCTTTCGATGTTTCTTGCTAAACAAGGAAATCCATTGATAGATCACACCTGATTAGAATGGGGAGAAAACAGGAAAAGACATGGCGGAGGTAACCTTATCCAAAAAATCAAGAAAAGAACAAAGAAAGAGTGAAGGATGTCTAGGTTTTGCTTGCATATGGATTGAGGAATTGCTTCCTGCATAAGTTCCCCCATTTACTCAGCACTTTCTGTTATATATACGTTGTAAAGCATAACTGGAAATGTAAACCTTGCAACTGATGAAATATTTGGTCCCATCTAGTGGATATTTTTGGCAGAAATGAGAATGTATACAGAATTGTCTGTTCTGCCTACTTCATCCCTTTTTTTCTGGAAGGTTGATATTAGCTTTTGAAATATAATCCTAAAAATGCCCAAGACATTTTCCTGATACATGTATAAAATAAAAAAACCCCAACATAACTTTTCCTTTATTGGGATAAATATATTATCCAGTATTTATTCCCCCATGTGAGAGTTTGGCCCATAATTATACACTTGCTTTACAAAACATATAAAGGCTTCTTAAACCTCTATGAACACTAAGGAATGTAGTTTTATGTTTCATCTGAAAAATTACAACTCTAGAAGTACACTGTATGTTAGCACCATGCTGAGATGTTGGTTTACCACTAATTTGATAAAAATAATACCCCCTTTTCAGGGGCTGACACTGTCTCTTCCAGATGGAGTTTTTGTGGAGTATTTTCTGCCAAATACTGTTCAGACATTTTCTAAGTATTAGAAGTTTGTGATGTTTAGGAAGGTTCGAACGCTAGATATTCTGGCTACAGACCAACTTCAGGCTGTTTCTTGGGACCAGAACTGCTAAAGTAACATTTTGTAATTAGAAAAGAAGAATCTCAAAATCAAACTACATTT
This sequence comes from Atrichornis clamosus, assembly GCA_013400975.1. Taxonomy (NCBI): domain Eukaryota; kingdom Metazoa; phylum Chordata; class Aves; order Passeriformes; family Menuridae; genus Atrichornis; species Atrichornis clamosus. The sequence continues at coordinate 66,000 of WBMZ01001334.1, read as the reverse complement.
CTTAGTTAGATCTGGTTATAATTCTCTATTTAATTATATGTAGCAGTGTATTTATGTTTATGATTATATGTCATAGACCTGGTACTTACTGTGTTCAGATTTTCCAGACAGAAAAACTCCAGCCTGCATGTAGTGTTTTGAAAGTATTTTTTTAACACTATGGATGTGGAGTTTACTGTGAGTGCCAAGGAAGACAGGATTACCAGGCTAATGATCAGCTGGCAGAGAGATGCCCTTTTTAGGAGCAAGTTAAGATCCAAAATAGGGAGGTTAGCAGCAGTGATGCTTTTGCAGTGATTTCCAGAAAAGCCAGCTGCTGGTGCTGTGTCTGAAGTAAAAATAATATGTTCATAGTTAAGAAAAAAGAAGCAAGAACAATTAATTGCAAATCTACTCAGACCTGTTCTGCATTGTGTTTTTCTACTTTTTTTGTACTTCTTTTGTCTCATATCCAGCTGTGATCAAAAAAACCCCAAAGCCCATACTGTAAAGTACAAAAGTCTGTCTTGTATTTCAGCATTAATTTGAAGAGATGTAATGAACTGCCCTGCTTCTCAATGTTGGTTTAAAAAGCCTTGCAAGTTTCTAGGGAACCTTCTGTAATCAAGGGCTCTTGTAGCCTCCAAGCCTCACCATTTTTTTTCCCTCTGTTCTCAGTTTATATGCCTACATCCTTTCAAATCTGAAGATTTTAGGTGGTCTCAACTAGACTCTTGCTTCAGTGACATGCTCTGATCAAAGTGTACAGTACAATTTGACTGCAGCAAAATGCACTGTGTGCCATCTCTAATTGGCTGGGCTGTCAGTACAGGATTTCAGCCTGCTGAGGACTTTCAATCTTCTGTGCTTAGTGTGCATTAAATCTCTCATCATCTACAAAATGCCTTCCCTCCCCTACTTACTTTGGGCTGTAGGAGAGCTATAGTCCATAACCTTTGTTTTCAGTTTTATCAGAAATTGAAATACATGCACACTTAAATTTTCCTAATAAATAAAGTGCTGTGTTGTTCTAAAGCTGCCTTTTCACCTCATTACAGCTCAGCGGAGTGGAGAGTGATGTCATGGTTGACCCAGCACCAGCATGCCCATAAATGATACAGTATGTTCCCCCCTTTACTTCCTGGCTAAAGCACTGGGAAGGAGCTTAATATGAAATTCATGCCGTGATGACAGATTTAAAAGTTGCTACAGACTGTAACAGACAGCAACTGAATTTTGCAGACATACATGACACATACCACTCTCTTGTATTCCTAAGTGATGACATTTTCAGTTTAAAGACTTATGCTTCTATTGCACATTATGGCTGTCTGTCTACAAAATTAGGAGGGAGGAGGGAAGGAAAGGACAGGACAGAGAAACACTGAAGTTGATATAAAGCTCTGCTTGGAGAATATGTCAAATATTAATCAGTGGTTGGAGGGGCAGCACACACCAGTTTTCAAGCAGGCTGCACTGCTGCTCTGTCCCTTTTGGGGGATTTCAGCTGTTTGGAGGCAGACAAAGCAGTTGTGCTTCATCTGGGGAAATGGGCCCCTCACACTTTTAACAAGGAGACTCTGAAAACTCAAACGGTGCTAAACTGTAAATTTGCAAGCAGGAAACTAACATGCCAAACATGAGACAGCCTTCTTTGGCTGGGCTTCCCAAGCAATTAAATAAATAGCCATCATGTTGTATCTCCGGGGCAATAAAACATGCCACTGTGGAGAATTTACAGGAATGGGCCAGGGAGGGGATTGCCTGATAGAGAGCTCTGAGGTTCTGCATTTGCACCTATGTCTGCTAGAGAAGCTTCTCTGGAAAGTAAAGCTTGATTGTAAATAGAAACACTGGTTTATAACCTTGGCATCTCCGTTCACCCTCCACTGGCTGTCCTTTTCTGCATCTACTCAGCATCACAGCATACATGACAGCTAAATAGTCACTCAAATTGATATAAAGCAAAGTTATGCAAATAGGTAAGAATGGATTACTAGCATTGCACTAGATCAGAAAACAAAATGACATTGGCCTCTTATCAGAAGACATTTTATACTGTTACTGCAGTTTATGCCAAATAGACAACCTCCTCCACTGGAAAACATATCCATTAATTTCCTTCAGGATTCTTAGATGACCAGGAATTCAGAAGAGCTGAAGAAATAGAATACTCTTGGGAATTCTTCCACATTCTGTTTGGAGCTACATGTGTGCAGAAACAGGATTTTATGATTTTTTAGATGATGAGCACCCTTAAGTGAAAGTTGAAGGAAGTCAGTCCCATGCAGAATTATGTTTCCAGCATGGTAGGAATGCCCAGTCACAAGAGACATGATCAATAAAGCTTATAGTTTATGCACCTCAATATTGAGTTTCCACATTTTGATTTAAGGAGTTTCCTGTAACATAACCCATGGGGGCTAAATTTTCCTGCTCTGCATGAATGAAATGTTGCCATTTGTTCAATATTCAGGTTATTTATCATTTGGAGTTCTACCCATATTACTGAAGCCAAATCTCCTCATAGAAAGAGGCAATTCTTAAAAGGAGTACAAACCTTTGCTTCAATAAGATATGAACTAGTGAAGAGCAAATTTGTTTTAATTAAATCAAAGTAGAATCAAAAGTTGAACACAGTTACATCCATAACGTTTTGTCTCTCAAGCAAACTTTTTTGAGTTTAAAAAAAATTCTGGAACTTTTGATCTTATTACAATCATGAAGTCCTGTGAATTTAATCAAAAGATTAACTATATGAGAGTTCCAACTTTGGTCCTCAGCTGAGTTTGCTTGCAGAAAGATTGCAAAAGCATGTCTGCATGTAAAGATTCAATTCTTCAACAGAGAACCTGATGTGTAAGTGATATTTCAAGTATATGACCTATTTTGCAATATATCCTACAATCTGGAATTTATGTGTCTGAGTAAAACCTGTGAAAACACCTAAATACTCGACTCTGATTTTCAAGAGAAGTCACACTATTTTTCCCAGTCGTTCTTAGCTGAAATGTTGTGGACGGCTTTGACACAGATAGTAAGGTATGTGGCTGTTTTTCATCTGTTACAGGTGCCAGAGCAGTGGGAACATCTTTTTCATTTTTCATTCATTCCAGTTTCCCACATGCATATCAATTTATCTTTGTCGCTTGCAGAGCCTCACTTAGCTGAGTAGCTCTCATTTGTCCCCTGACCTTTGACTGCTACTGGTTTTGTTGAGTATAGGATAAGGAGGGGAAACTGCCATGAGAAAGGTGTCTTTTTTTCCTCCAGAAATTCCTTGAGGAATTGAGCCTAGTCACTGCAGAAAATGTGACGATGTTTTGTATGTTTCTAGATTTATTTGCATTCCAAATCATGTTTTATTATTTAGGAAAAAGTTAATGTATTTTATGGAAGATCAGAAAAGGGTAAATTAGTACAGAAGTCATGCAGATTTCTTCATAGCAGAAAAATACGTTGGCACTGAATGGCAGGTATTTGTAAATCATAGGTTTAAACCAGAAATCATTAAATTGCCCTCACTTCACTAATTTTGTTCTTTTACTGGACTATGATTACTAATTTTTTAATATTAAAGTATTTTATAATGAAACGTAGCTGATGCTATAAAATGGAAGGAACTAGAGACTGTTTAAAACTAGTGGCCAGTTCTCCAAACCTGGAGAATGGATTAGTAGCATGTGGAAAGGAAAATCACCAGGGGTGAAATATTGACCAAGCTAGCAGGTCCTCAACAGATGAAAGCGTAACAAACTGGGATGTTATTAATCACTACTTCTGGTGCTGGGGTTTTTTGTTTGTTTGTTTCCTAAGCATATCATTAATTGCAAAGTGTAATACTGTAAGTATAGTTCTGTAAAAATTATTGTGGTTTTTTTGCCCATTCAGTTATCCTTATACTGATTACTGCTAAAAAAATAATTCATGGTATTTTGTTATTTCTGAAGTTTTCCCTGGAGATTTGAAACTGAAACTGTCATGGGCATATTTTGCCAAATCTTTCTTTATGTGAATCATCCCACCAGATATTGCTGACAAAATAGACTGACTTAAGTAAATGTCATTTTATTTTTACATTTTTTAAAAGACCCCTGTGCAGGTGATGACAGTAAATTAGTAGAACTTATAATTGTAAGAAAAAAATCCTATTCTTAAATATAATTTATAGCTATTAAACTCAGAGCACCAGAACCTGGCCTCTGACCAGTTGCAGGCAATTTCATGAACCTGTATATAATTGTATAAAATGTGATTAGCAAATTACATGTTTATCAGGAATATAAGATTAACTCTGTGTGCTTAAACCTTTTTTTTTCTGGGATGTGAACATAGCCTGCCTTGCAGAAATGGCCATCTGCATCCCAAAGAATTAACAGTCTCCTTGAACTGTAGTGACCACGGAAGTGCTATTAGCTAGCTCTGGTTGCCAGCTGAGTGAGTTGGGAGTTCTCCTGGACATGCCAGGTGAAAGACGGTAGAAACAGACAATGATCTCACAGCAGGAAGATTTAAACTTCTTTTTGTTTTAAGGCAGAGAAATCCTTGAGAACAGATCAAATCCGATTAGGCTATAAATATGGATTTGAGTGGTGGAAGAAAATGTGTGTTGCAAATTTAGATCCTTTTCCCTGAATGGAGAGTTGGGAAGAGGTGTGTAGTATGAAAGCCTACCTGCATCTGACAGTTCAACAGCTGGGATGTGTAGGATGGCAGCCCCAGAGCCAGAACATCCCTTCAGTGACCAGCCCATGGTACTCAAATGGTAACAAGCTGCTGCACCATCAGCTGCCAGTTTCCACAAGACTGGTGTAGGAGAAGTGTCATCTAGTGACTGACATTAGTCAGGCAAGCTTGCTGGCCTCCTGCAATGTTATTGGGAAAGGACCTGACACCTGAGAATCCTCAGGCAGTTTGTAATTGAAAATGCCCCATAAACGTGGTAAAACTTTATGTGTTTGAATGTATATGTGCTTCTGTATTTGCTGAATGCATTGTGTTATGTTTTAGGCAGATATGCTGCAAGTCAAATTACAGTGACAGGGATTGACCCCAGATCCAATTAGCATAGAACTGAAGATGTACGCTAAAACATCCTATTTTCTTTATGTAAGAGTTGACTGGAAACAAGTTTGAAATTATTTAAACCAGTATCCTTCTTTGTGATCAGTAGAAAAATAAGCCCAGAATTTATGTGTATAAAATATTAGTTGTCCTTTTTAACTTTCTAACAGTAAATGGTTATACAAACCTTATCCTTAGAAACACAAGTTCTCTTCTTGGAGTCACTGGTTACTCATGTGAGGAAGACTGGAGTACTTGAACTGATATACAACAGCAGTAAAGGGAAAATGCCTTTCCTCTCCTTTCCCTCTATTTAAGAAGCAATTTTTATTTCACATAGAAGACAGATACATCTAGCTGCAGCAGTACAACATCTCTGTATAATTGTAAGCCTGTTACAGTTCCAAGTGTATTATTGTCCTGTGTTTCCCTCCATGATCCTTCCATCACACTGGGATGTTGTCTCTGATTGTCACTGAGTTGATACAGCTCTGAAAGTATGGCAAATTGGCAGGAAAGATGCTGAAATCAGACTGACTGATCTATTTTAGTCCATGAGAGGCACACCAGATTTGTGTGTGGGAATAGAGGGACATCAACTGCCTTGAGATATATGGCTTATGTAGATATGTCTAGCTTCAGTCTGCTTCCAGTTGGTTTGACAAGTGAAGCTGTGGGGCAAAATTAATGATCAAGAGGTGTGCTCTCCTCTGAAACTCTGGCTAATATGTCCTAACAAGCAGGCACAGTACCAGTTGCAGTGAAGCATGGCAGCCTGTGTTGGGCTTCAGGACTTCGTGCTGCGGGTGGCAACTCAAAATTAACTGTTTGTAGTGCTGTGTGTCTTCTTGTACCTTCATGTGCTGTTAGCACCGGTTTGAAAGTCTAGGAGGTGACATGAGTCTCATACTGACAGTGTGGGAAAAATAATTATAGATTTGGGACTTAAAAAAATACGTAAATAACATGAAAGGGAGGAGCACATCAAAGAATGAATATCAATGCTAAAAACACCCCTTGCTGTATCAATGTGTGTGTAACAATGACAGACATGGTTCTCATTCTGTTTAAAAGAAATGCTTTTACATTATTCTCCTCAAAACTTTTTTACTCTTTTTTTGGTAATGGCTACAAAAATTTTATAACAACATGGGAATAAATCCAGTCCCACTGCTTACTTGTATTTCTCCATCAGTTTGTAATTTTCAGTCATCTTTTTTGGAAAGTGAACTCTTTAAGTAAAGACCCCTGTGTTTTACAGCACCTGTCACAGTGTGTTCAAGTTCATGGTCACATTAATGCAAATATATAATAAATAAATTTAAAATCTGTAAATAGACAATATTCAAGTGGATGCTCAAACCAGTGAATAGTAGTCATGCCAAAAAGATCATAAAAATAAGGTGCATAAGTGATTAGGCTGATTTTGTGCACGATAGTTTTTGGGTTTATTTTCATGCCAAAGATGAGCACATTGTGTAACTAATACAAGTTTGTAATGTGACGTTGTAGCAAATCACATTAATAGAATTTTGGATAGCAGATGCCAAGGCTTTCAAGCAGCTGTGGTGATGGGAATTAATAGAAAAGGTTAAAAACCAAATACTACTGATGTCTGGTAATAACTGAATTCACCACTCATGCAATTGGAATGAATAGGCAAAGTAAGTCAGGATAAAGGATGGCAGGACCTGGCCATCTATGACAATGCAAAATAATTTTTTGTGGTAGATGGTGTTTGCCTAGGAGGGATGAGAAAAAAAAGGCTAAGCAGTTAAAAACTGGAATTGTATCTCTTAAAATGGCAGAGACCTCTTTATCTAATACATCAATCAGAGCCACTGACCTTTGATAAATAAATCTCATTTAAATTTCTCTAAAGTTATCGCAAAATGTAGTATGGCTTATTTCGGTTATTTAGAGCTGATAACCTAATCCTAAAGCATTTACAAGGCTTTTGCCAGCCAGGTTGTGAGTCTAAGTTGACAAGAAGCAGTGTCACTCCTTGGAGCTGCTCTTCCAGTAGACTGAAAGGTTTAACATCTGGACAATGCTCTGGCAGAATTTTCTCTGATTTCAGATGCCAACATAAACGTACTTGTGCTTACATAAAATTCTTTCTGCAAGCAGATCTTTCCCTTCCCTTCCCTTCCCACAGCATTTTTCTTCTCTCTCCTAATGGGTCAAGTTTTGAGTAGAAGTTTGCATTAGCCAAAATTTGGAGATTCAGAACTGAAATATCATACAGCCAAAATAGGTTATTAAAGACCTCAATTGAAGCTTTCTGTCTGCTCACTACAATAATTAGTGAAATATTATACTCAGGTTCCCCTAACTGAGGAAGTCTGGATTTGGACTGTTAACTCTGAGATGATGATGCTGGTGCTGTTGTACTTTTGTACTCTTAAACATCTGTTGTATTCCAGTTGACTGGTGTGCAAAGTTCTCTGTGTACATGTCTAGGAGCAAGAGTCATCTGTGAACTAGTAAGGACAAGCTGGACAAAAGCTGTTGGGTTTTTAGGGGAAATGTAAGATATGAATCCCTGTCTTCCTTGGCCTAAACCTTAATCCCAGAATAACCTTTCAAGCTACTTTCAAGATGAATGCCAAATACTTTGGCATTCTCAAGGCTAGTGTCAGTGAAAATAATCTCCTCCCAAAGCTCATACTGTGCTGATTGTGACTCTGATAGAATATTTATGTATTTACATAATAAATCTATTTGCAGTAAATTTTAAATTTGTCAAAAATCAGTACAATTAATTTTCATCTTCTGTTTGAAGTCTTAAAATTAAATCTGTGATTAACCTTTTATCACCCAAATGTATTGACTGATAATCATGCTTGCTAAAAATGGAATTCATGGTTTTGAATGCATGTCTAATTTGACAACCTTGCACCAGTGTTTTAATTCTATTTCTTTGTGTTTCTTGTCATGTCTTTCCCTTTTAGGACTTCACTTGCTCTGTCTTCACAGATGTTAGAAATGAAGAAGACCAGTAAGTATATTCAGACTTCTCTCACCTTATTTCATAGGCTTTTGACAATGTGTTTGACTGTTTTCTTGGATCTCTGGGGAGACATCTGTGATCTGCCAAATGTCTTGGTACCTTTGAATTATCTGTGTCCTGGGGCAGAAAGAAAAAGGTTTTGAATGTAACCGTAAGTCTTGTAAGGAGAGACTTTCAATGCTTTTAGTTAAGACATGTTTTAAAAATGGATGACTTCATGCTTCATTTTACGGCATTCCTGGAATACTGTTACAAATACAATAAATGTTCATTTAATCACGAATACTATGCTAGTTGTCATTCGTGAGAGAGTGCAATAAAATCCTCACAAGTTCTAAATGGCCTATTTTATATAGAATACAATATCCTTGAGCTATAGCAGTGATGTTCACGTTAAACTCAAGGATTTAAGTTTTAAATTGAAGGGTCTTTCTTCTCTTATTTCGCCATGCACATGACTTCCCGTAGAAGTTAATCTCTAAATGCACTGAGTATTCCTATTTTATAACATATTTTATAGGGGAAGATAATTGCTCTTGTCCTGCTCTTTGGTTCAATTCTGTTAAGTTTATTCTAGAAATCTGTCATCTATAAAAGCTAACAAGAATATCCACATTTAAATAGTTTTTCTATGGTGGTACTACCTAAACGTAAGAAGGGAAGCAGATATGATCCATAGTTTATGCATACTCTGTGATATTTACCACTTGACATAAGATACTTACATGTGTTCATCAAAATATGACTTCTCATCACAGTCTTCTAAGCTAAACCTGTAATATATGTGATTATGGTAATTTAAAAATGAAACATAGTGTAGAAAAAAATGATAAATGCATATCATCTCACTCTTTATGGCTCTAGTAAATGTCATACCTTAGGCTAGACTAAAAACATCTTGAGTTTCACATGCAAAACTCTATTTTGAAATGCGTCAGTCAACAGGCTTTTCCTTACTCATTACTACTTAGCCTAAAGATCTTAGGAATCTGGTTTAGTTTCATTATCAATTTATTTCTGAGAAAATAATTGTCTTTATACAGTACTAAAATCATAATTTCCTTTCAGTTTGTAACTGGGACAAAAGTAAATTATCTACCAATTCTATGAAATTTGTTCTATGCCTGGATCTTCCATTCTCTGTGTGATGCTTCAACCTGGAAATTAATATAACAGATTGTCCTCAAAGAGTCTCAGAAGGAAACAAAAAAAGATGTTTTATACCGAAATCAAGTAATCAGCTAGATACTTCACTTTTCTTTATTTGAGAACAGTAAATCTTTTTAACAAGTGGAATAAACCAGTGAGAATAACTAGGAAAGCATTTAGGGAATTACACAAAGGGTGTGTGGTTTAGACCTTTTCTGGAACACAGGCTGCAGTTTAGCTGTCGAGTCACTATCATTCTCCTCAAAGGTGAAATGATTTAGAGGCCTAGAGAAACTTAATTTTTCTTGATCACCATGTGCAACCTGGAATTTTAATGGCAGGCATAATTAATTCTTCTGATGTTAATCATCAGGGCTGGGCTCCACAATTATCAGCCTAGTGCAGCTGGGGCATGGTGCAGACATGAAAAATTAGGAAAATGAATCAGTAATAGGGTGGCAGATTTAATCTGCATCATGAAAACAAAGTTAAAAAGAGGGGGATCGAGAGAATTTCAGCTGAAGCTTTTGTGCCAATGAGCACTGACAGAACTGAAAAATGTTGCCGATGTCCAAAGTGATTGGTAATTACCAAGCCATTGAATTTTTTATTGTCAATTTATCATTGCGCCAGAGGTTAAATTTAACATCTTCTTCTAAAGCCATCACTCTAGGAGGAAGGCAAGCTTTGCATCACGTGGACCAGGAGTCAGTGAAAGGTTAATCAGGTATTCCTTTAGTTTGTGTGTGCTTCCAAATCAGTCTTTCTTTTTGTGTCCTTTATGCTGCATACATACCGTGGGGTATTTTCTAATTTATATCACCTGTACCTTTCAGAAAAAATATTAGATTGCATTCCTCAGCACAGCATCATCTGCCTTGGTGTGTATTTATAATGCTGTATTTTCATACTTCCCCAGGCATATTTTACACACATTTCAATATGTATATGGAAATTTTATATATACAAAGAACTGCATGATACAAGGCAGGCATTTCCCAAACAAGGAAAATTATAATCTTAGTGACTGAAAGTACTGCAGGAGTTAAAAAAATCTTATATAATTTGTTTTGCTATTTATTTTTTTATTTATCAACTGTGTTATTTGGTTTGCACTTGATTTTTGCTTTGTTCTGAAGCCATGTTGTTTGTGAATGGTCCAGCTTAAAATCAGGGAATGTTTGGAATGCCAAAACTGCTTTTGGGCTGAAGGGCAGTGAGGGGAAGACTGTTTGCATTTTGCATCTTGTAGGATGCTGAGTACAATTTTGGCACTTAGCAAGTAAGAAATGTTCACAATTCATAAAGAAAGCGTATGTTTCTCCCTTGAATCTTCCCCCCTCAAAAATGTTTAGTAAATGGTAGGGTCTTTTTTGATACAAAAGCCATAACAGACTGAGAAAAACAGCATTGAAACACCCTTATAATAGAAATATGTGACAGAAATATACATTCATGTGTTAGAGACTAAGTTGAGCCCTGAAGTAAGTGAAAATCTGTTCAATGAAATAGGATTTGTGCTTCTCTCTTTATAGGTTCAGATCTGCCCTGAAAATTCCAGATAGATATTCTTATATTCCTTGCTATGTAGCTGTCTTTTAATACAATGTTAAATACAACTTCTCTCTACCTAAATTCTTACTTAAATTCAGCTCAGTAATTTCTATTTTCTCTATTTTTTTATTGAGTGTTTATTATAGATTCCAGACTGTGCTCTGATTAAAGGAATTGTATGCATTTTCTATAAATTAAAAATGGAAATGGCCTTTAGGGGAGACTCAGTAGAGGAATCAATGCATGCATTAATTACTGCAATTCATTACCCAAATAAACACAAGACTCAGCCTTTTGCTGGATACAAATTTAGGGACATACGATGTTTACAAGAGACAAAGGCTTGTGATCCTGCTCATGTTAATCTACAGATCAAAGTATGTGAGCCCATTCCTAGTGGAGGCTCCTTTGGGGATACCATAGCTGGGATCAATCCCCCCATGCAGGCAGTGAATTATTGCTGCTGAATACAAAAGCTGCTCACGTGACATCACTATTCCCTAACAACAGGGATAGTTGCTCCAGATACTGCTTTAGAAGAGCATATTTTCTTGATATCTCACTTTTCTATAATTAAACTCAAATCATAAAGCAATAGCTATACAGTGACCACGGGTTCAGTTCATTAACAAAAATATGCTGCAGTTCATAGCAATACTCAGTCATTTTGAAAAAAAACATGAAAATAAACTCTTTAGCTTCCCAGAGGCTTTCCAGAATATAAACAGAAGGTTAGAAAATATATAGCAATTAAAAGTATATAGAAAAAATCAGTTATTTATTGAAATGCTTTCATATTCTTCTGAATTAGTATCCTTTTTTTTCCTTAAGAAGAGACTAGAAGAATATTGGAATAATACAATTTTTCTATCAGCATCTGGATGCATTTCTTCATCATATTTTATAGATGGAGAATAAATTACAGTATAAAGGCTTGTGATCAAACCAGGGCACAGAGCGTGATTTGAATCTCAGTGTATTTTTCTGCCACTGTGGGTGCAAGCTCACCCCCAGTCTCAGCAGCTCACAGCAGAACACCAGCCTTTTCCTCCTTTCCTGTTGGAACACTCAGCTATTTTAATGGGATTCTGACCAAAACTGCAACTAATTAAGAATCAATTCAGGACCATTAGTAAGTGGGACTAAGGTAGCCAGCGTTGCATATTTCAAAAGAGTTCACTTTAATGAGAGGAGTTCTTGGACAGGGGAAGAAAAACCCCACAAGCAGATTAAAGATAGTGTAGGGACCTTCTCCAGTTAAACTAAACAAGTAATGCTGCACAGAAAGATGCTGAACTTGTAGTCCTCTCTAATTGATCTACTTACTGTTTCTTAGGAAACTCAAAACAGTAATGAATGCAGGTATTAAGTGTGCATTAGTCATTCAACAGCTATTTATAAACATTAGCAATTGTTACATTTCAGAGGCTTTCTTCATTGGAGAAACATATGTTATCTTTTTTTCAGATGTATAAACCTTAGAACTGTCAAACCATTTTTTCTTCTTTGGGCTTTGTACTTCTGTGACATCTGTTTATCTGCACTGCATTGCCTGCAGATGGTGTTTTTAAAATTGGTTAAAGGGGTTAGGATGCCATATTTTTGACAGCTGTAGTTTTGCTTCACCACATAGCGAAACTTCAGTAAAAATGCAGTGCTGTGAGGGAATGATTTCATATTCATTATTTCATTAGTTGTATCAATTTCTCCCCCTAATCTCTTCCTATTGTGGGTTTTGTTAATGAACTGGTAGCATGTAAGTGTAATCATTTTGGAAGAAATAGAAAAAGCAATATATGGCTGATTGATTTGAATTATTAGAGGGAATGTGTGCAACTATATTGATATAGTCTGATATTAAAGAATTAAAATCACTATATAGTAAATTAAAAGGACAAACCTGAATATATTATGTGGTAAGCCCTAAACCTCACAATGACTTCAGCTCATGAGAAACTGCTTGGGGAAGTTTTCTGGTTTGAGACAAAATGAACAGAGAGACAAATCTACTGTGAGACCAAATCTATGTGTTTAAGAAAATGTATGAAGAGAGATTTATATTCCCAGCATGGAAATATGAATGGAGACCTAGTGCATCACCTTTATAGTTGACACACATTTTAGATGTTTTATAGAATAAGTTAGTAATTTACACAGGAATTGCTAGGAACCTTCATTATTTTAAAATTAATATGGCCGCAGAGGACAGAATGTGATAGAACATCTTTCCAGTGTGCTTGTTTGAAAGACAAGCATCTTGTGTATTTGGGTTTTTTTTTTCTATTTTATTTTCTAAATTGTGTTGCTAAGCAAACAGCATGCACTCAGTGCAACATTCTCTTGCAACAAATATCAATTAGGACAATCAAGAAGAGGAAAATAAATTTTGGAGTATTTATCTTTGTAGGAAGAGTGGGCACTACGCAGAAGCAGAAGGGTCTCCCTGTCACTGCCATTTACATTAGTCCTCGCTCTGGATACATCACTCACAACACAGAGACTGTACACACTGAAAGTCCTGTTTTTATAAGATGTATCTTTATAACCAAGCTTCTTCAGCTTCTGTCAGAAAAGAAACAGGATTTGTGTTTGTGATGACAGTATTAGTGTGAACCACAGAGGAAAATTGGGTAGAGAGGGAAAAGGCTACTTTTCCTGTAGCCTGTCAAATATACACTTTAAAAATTTTTTTTTTTTATTTTGAATCTTACTTGGATTAGTAACCTCAGATATATGTTGACATTTAGCAGGGAAAATAACTGACAGATCAACATTTGTGAACTCTTTTGTTTCTAATAAAAGAAGCAACTAATTTCAATTCTTTCTATCCTGTGGATTGTGTGCTAAGCTCTCAGAAGGATAACACAGAATCCTCCCATGTTCTGATCAAAGCTTTTGGCTTTTACAAAATAAATGAAATGCAACTAAGTGTCACTTGAATGGATAGAAGGATGTTTGGAATGAGTACAGGCTAGGAGAGACCTGACCAGTATTTCCATGCCAATGGAGGTCTCCAGACCCAAGCACCAACCCTCAGTTGAGTAAGCCCCAGAACACTCACAGATACTATAAAAACTATTTCAGAGTACTTGTGCAGCCACTCTACATCTCTTGGGAAGAGAATTCTACTGACCTGACTTGTGCCAAAAAACACAAGCAATATCCTCTTTTTTTTCCTTCAGTCTTCAGAGCTGATCTGAATGTTTTTCTGTTTCTATTTTACCATCAGTTAGAAAAGTAAAGCCTATTTGCTTGAGCTGAAAGAGGTGGAGTACTTTTACTACTTCCATCTTCTGTTTTTTTATTTTTGCACATCTATAATAAGCTGTGAGGATCTCCTTATGCTCACTTTTGGTCAGCCTGCTTAGCATAACAATATAACTGCACTGCTATCAGTACTGTCAAGTTCAAGCCTCCCCCAGTTTGTATGTGGTGTACTTTAGATTTTAGTTAAATATATGTTCTTTATACAGCTTCAGTTCCTGATATATTCATGACTATTCAATTCCCTCTGTGAAAGTAATGAACCTCAAATCATGGTGGAGGTGGAGGGGAAGGTGTGGCTTTATTTTGTTTGGGTTTGAGGTTATTTTTTGGTTTTGTGTGGTTTTTTAGATGTAGGCAATTATTGTATAGTGGTATCTGACAGGGGCTTGGTAAAAAGGCTGATATGCTACTGAAGATCCTACATCAGGTAAGTAATGATGTCCTGTTGACCAAAATTTCTGATACTGTGGAAACGGAATAAGTTTGAACTGCCATTATTTTTTATTTTCACTTCTTGGCACACATTTACTGTATGCTTTCCCATTCAGTTTGCCAGTAACTTTTTTTGCATGACTGCCAGCAATATGGAGACTCCAAGAGTGTACAATTACCTTTGCCTTCCTTTCAGAAATCCGTGAAATGCATTTCACATCCTTGCAGGGTCTTTCTGTCTCTAATCAGGGATTGGAGGAGGTGAAAAAGAGTGGGAAGTGCCATTCTTTTCCTTCCTCTTCTCAGATATGTAGCATTCCTTAACTGGTTCTCCTCCAGGATGCATTCCCAAAGGAGAACTCCACCATCTCTGTCGCAGCAAGGGCAAACCCCTCCCTCAGGGATGAGGAAGCCAAGAGTGGTCAGAACAGAGTCCAGGCAATGACTTCCATGACAGGACCAAATCCTACAGCGCATGAGCCGGGAAAGCACAGCAGGGCGTGACATTAACCAGTCCTATTGACAGAGCAGTGATTGAGACAAAAGCAAACAAGTCAAGCTGAAAGTCAGTGTGGGAAACTCAGGCAACAATTCAGGTGTAGGTCTAGGAAAAAGTACACACAGTGTACGTCAGGCAAGAAGTGAGTGCCCAGACCTGAACTTAAATGAGGTTCCTGAACCTGTGGAAAGGGGTCTGTGAAGGCCCCAGATGAGGCAAGTGAGGTCTGTTAGTGCACTCAAAGCTGAGACAGAACTTTATAACTTGCAGTTCAGTCTGCATTTCCTCTGCTTCATCCAGCCATTGAAATCTTTTTTCCTCTGTCACCAAAACTTACACAGTGTCTCTGGGCTTTCCTACTTGTCCTCTACTCCTCAGCTCTGCCTTTCTTCACTGGTCTAAGACTTTTAATGCACAGTGACAGCAAGAACAGTAAAACCTTGTTATAATGTCACTTGAGGTTTGGATAGAAAACAACATTTATCTTAAAAATTCCCTGACCTCGTAGTAATTTTGCTGTTGGCACTGTGCTGCATACCATGGCTACTTGGAACTTCATAGCCCCAGCAAAAGCATTTCTTGTTCTCAAACCAGTGACTGGTTTCTCAAGAAAGACCAGAGCATTTCTTGTGTTTGCTGAAGGAATGATGTTTATAACACACTGCTAAACTCACCTGATACTCTCCAGTAGAAGGCAGGGGTCCACATGCACTCAAAGTTATTTTAGTAAATCATACCCATAGAGAGGGAAAAAGAAGGAAGGACAGACAGGAAATAGGTGTGTTAACATCCATTTGAAATTATTGTTGCTAATAAAGCATCC
Source organism: Atrichornis clamosus (assembly GCA_013400975.1). Classification (NCBI taxonomy): domain Eukaryota; kingdom Metazoa; phylum Chordata; class Aves; order Passeriformes; family Menuridae; genus Atrichornis; species Atrichornis clamosus. The sequence goes on along the minus strand of WBMZ01001334.1, from coordinate 50,220 downwards.
TACTGGCTCTCCTACTTTGTTGGGTAGTAAAGCAAGGGCACAGAGCACACAGGAGAAAGAGAAAAGCAGTGATATAAGAATCATTGACATTACAGGCAAGGAACAATATTATTAGGAATTGAACTGAACAATGGCAAGGACTACATATTAGCCTATTTTTTGCTAGAGCTCACTCTGGTTGTTCAAAACAAGGCTTTGCAGTCTTTTATACAGACACCTCTAATAAAGGGGCGTTTTCCATATGATATGGAACTAAGTAGGTTAACTTATGACATAAACATACAACTTGATTTTAAAATACCTATATTTTTACCTCTATAGTGCTAGAGGAGAGGAAAATATTTGAATTGAAAAAAACCCCAAACAAAACACAACCAAAATTGTCATCTCCTCCCCTGCCCCCAGCTCAGCACTAGCTTCCTGAGGAAATACAGTCAACGACAGCCCAAATTAATTCTATACATTTTGTTCCAGTAGCACAGCAAACCTGGTTTTCTGAGGTTACTGTCTTCTTAGAAAAGAAATACTTTAGATTTTTTAAATCAATGTTAGTTAATTAACTAATGTTGTACCACTCGACCATCTTTTTCTTCACTTAGGGAAAGCCTGCTCTGTTTACAGCTGTTGAACCAGCTTACATCCCATCTCTACAAAAAGTAGTCAGGAAGTCATGAGGCACAAAGGGCCAGGAGATATGAAAATGTGCATCCTAAATGAGCTCCTCTATTTTTCTTGGGGGAAAAGCTTCTAAGGTTAGATGTACTTGAGTAAACTTTAGAGATGAGGATTAGTTGTGTAATCACAAAACCTTTGGATTTCTCTCATTATTTGAGGGTTTTGGAACTGTGAACAGTATGCACAAGACAAAGCTATAGTTTTCCATTGGTAGTCCTTGCAAGCCATTAACTTCAGGTGGAATGGAATATGACATATATAGGCAAAATATTAATGACAGGTACAGACCTGACCTTACAAGAAGTAGAGGGCTGTGCTGCAGCTTAAGACAAACCATGCCATGTGATGGTGTGTCCAAGTGATCACTGCTAGTAGGAAGAGCGTGAGGGAAACTGGCACCTGAATTAAGCAAAATCACTCATTAGAAATTCTGAAGATCTGTAAACCTTATGTATTTTCTTCCATAACATGTTCCTGGCACCAAACTTCTCAGAAGTAATTAATTCACCTTTAGAGGCTTGTCTTGTCAAACTAATTTGCTAGGTTGGAATATGGCAAATACAAAATATTTAAATGGCAGTAATTTTGATCCCAGCATAAAAACTGTATAAATGAAGGTCCTTTTGTTTTGATTGAACTGCATCGTCACTGCATCTTTTCTGAGAAAATGAAGCTCTATGGGATGTATGCAGAAGTCTGTTTGTGAAAATCAGAATGCACAACTAGGGACTAAAAACTGAATGCAGTGACCGTAGAACTACACATGCCTTTTGGTGAGAATGAAGTCTGTTTGTATGATTGATGGTTTATGTTTGTTAACCTCCTCCAGGTAAAATATTTGCTGCAGGCAGAATTTCTGCAAAAACTTTATGACTGGCCTTAGAAAGGAATTTGCTTTTTGAATAATTTCTTTCTTTCTTTGAGGGAACAAAAAAGGGTCCAAAGGGCTGTAGTGTATAAAGACAAATCCAGGCTGAATGTTATGTCTTACCAGTGATACACAAGTGTTAGTCAAATGGAGAGATGACAGTGGAATAAGGAAACAATTAAACTTCAATAAAACAAAATAAGGAATAACATTCCAGTCAGATCTAATCACATTATGTATAGCATAACTTTCAATTGAAAGTCCATAAAACCCAACCACACCTCAGCCAGTTTGTCTGGCATCCGTCCTGTATAATAAGCCAGAGGTTCCTCATGGCACAACTCCAAGTTAGTTTGAAACCATGTCTGCAGTGAGGATGGCACTGAGCCATGTTTCCAAAGAAGTAGAATAATTTTTCTGGTGGGAAAGGTCAGGCAGTACAGAGCCATGAGGGATGAGATTCCCTTCTTTGGCTTTTTCTCCATTTTTAATCTTTCAAATATATTTCTTTTAATAGTAAAATTCATTCAAAACCAGAAAACCTAACATTAAAGCAATGTTAAAGATCTATTTAAAATGACAGGCAGCAGGAAATCCAGAACCCAAGCAACCTGAGTTTTATTGTTATAAAACTTGCGAAGAATTTTTAGATTCTTTCCTCTAAGTCTCCTCCCAAACAACTTTTTTAAACTCTTACCTAACACTGAGAAAAAGAAGAGAATGTAATGGATTCTCATTCCCATGTTCTGTATTTGATATGTGCAAATATATGCATGAATATAATAGTTAATTTGCATTTATCTTCTATTTTAAATAATAATCTTATTCATAATGCATAAATTGATTCCATATGCTATCAGACAAATCATTACTAATTTTCTTTTTGGAAGCACATATGGGAACTGTGTTCACCCAGGGTCAAATCCTGGCTCCATTGAAGTCAATGGCAAATTTCCCACTAATTTTGCAAGGGCCAAGATTTCACCCTTGATGTTCAGCCACTCTAATAATACAAAGAGCCAATGTTGTTCTCTCTTCTCATGTGTCAGATAAGTTTGAACAAGAACTGAGTTATCACTGAATTAATGTAATCCATTCCTTTGCATTTTCTAGCTTGCATCAGATTCTTTGCTTGGGGTGAGGGGGATACAGATTTACAGTTAGAGTAGCCACACAGTTGTCTGTAAATGTTATCAGTGCCAGCTTTTTCACAGACTTTGCAGAGACAAGTGGAACATAGGAACTAGCATTCACCAGAGAGGAAGGGCAACAGGGAGCTTTCCTGTGGTTTGAAGCAGTTCTTAGGGAACTGGGTCCATGGTATCTTTTTACCAAGTTTATGGGTCATGATTGGCTCTGGTCCAACAGAAAGTGATGTTTTCCCCATTGCTTGTTCCATGTGGCCCTGTCTGGAATTTATCAGATGTGTAGAAAGTGGATTACAAGCAGCTGAATTCTTGCAATCTGAATTTCTTCCCCAAAGGCCGTAACACACTTCTCTATAATGCGACAGGAAATGCCCCCCTCATGTGGCTAAAATGGTGTCCACTGTGGGATGGAGGCATTCCAGTCATTTTTCATCAGTGCCAATGCTTGGGTACATGGTTAACATTGTGCAAAAAGAACACGTTGTTTGAGAGAAGATATCTCTTGTGTCCCGTGTGGAGCAGAGACAGAATTCTTGTACTTTTGTTGCACTCGGTGAGAACCAGAAGTTTAAATTCCTCTTAATTTCTGTGTTGAATTTACAGCATTACAACATTCCATCTGGCACGTAAACAAGGGATGCACATTGAGAGGAACTTTTGTGAAACTGACTGGATCATTCTATTTTATCTTGAGTTAGATGAACCTTTACATCAGCTCTTCCAGAAGTGGATGGCTGATTTCCAGGACTGATCTTGATTCAAATTCAAGCATCACTAAAATTCACATGAGTTAAGCCTCTGAAATCTTTTTGCTTGTTAAGTGTTTTAAACACGTATAAACAAACCCTCAATTTTCTTGCCAGAACCAGGTTGGACATCAGTAGGAATTTCTTCACTGAAGAGATTGTCAGATGTTGGAATGGGCTGCCAAGGGAGGTGGAATCACCATCCCTGGAAGTGTTCAGGAAATGACTGGACATGACACTCAGGGCAATAGTTTAGTTGACAAGGTGGTGTTTGGTCAAAGGTTGGATTTGGTGATCTTAATGGTCTTTTCCAACCTTAATGATCTTATGATTCTATGAAGTAACTGACATTCCGGCTCACAGAACAAATTAAAGTATTTTACCTAGCATGTACACAAGATAAAAAATGTTCACCAATTAAAAATAAACATGTGTTTGAAAAAATCAAAACTTTCCAGTTAGAAAACGTAAATATATTTTGAGTTTCTGTTCTTTTTGCTCCTTTTTTTGCCCATAAATATTAATCTTGTTCAACTAAGATTCTTGAAGCATTGCGGTTACATTGTAGTTTTGACAAATCAACTTATTATTTGAATTTATGAAAACATGTTACCCTAACTAGTTGTTAATATCCATTGTTTTGGAGTCCTTTCACTAGAACAAATTGCTCATTAAGCTAATCAGCCAAGTTCTTGGCTGGTGCAAGTATCAGCAGGTCTGCTGGTGTTGCTGGCAAGATCTCTGGGGTCACCACATCGCACCACTGTCTGCTGAAGCTGACGTGTTCCATGGGAAAGGACTATGAGATTAGGCGTCATGTAATATGTGAGAGGCTGGAAATAAAGAGCTGAAACAATACATTCTATTAATAACTTGAATTTTAGCTAATTTATCTCTGCAAGGTATTATTCCATTTTATTTTGTCTGCATTTTTATTTTCAGCTCTAGGACATGACAAGTTGTGAATTATGATCTATTCATTCATACCCAGTTTCAACACAACTGGGTGTGAATTAATACTCCATAATTCATATACTGGAGTGTCTTATTACAATTATAAAATTTTATTAGAAAATGTTTTTTAATATTTATATTGTTAATTAAATGATGATGAGTCTCATAAATTCTGAAATGAATTAGGTTGTATTAGGCACTATTCAGATTTCATCTGTTAGCCAATCAAGGTACACAGACTTCTCTATTATTTAATATGCTATATAATAATATTGGGCTATGAGATTTTTCTTCAGAATGTGGAATTTCTTATTCAAATGGATTTATCAGAAAATTTTCATTACTAATTTCTAAACATAAGGGTCAGTATGGAAATAGTTTCCTTTTACAGATATTAATTCACTGAATATAGCAAAGAGCATTTAACTCTTCATTTGAAAGGTAAGAAAACCTCAGGTCACATAAACCTTGGGCAATTAAGCAGTGTTGCTTTTCAGGGCAACAGCAGTCTCTCCTGTCTGCTAACTTTTCTAAAGCACTTTAATCTTCTATATTTTGGATCTAGCTCTGCATTTCATCTCCTCATTGTGAAAGTATCATTCCAGGTCTGCTTGTGAAAGCACTTAAACATGTGCTCAAAGTCATACATGTGCTTTAACGCGTCCTAAATTAAACTGAGATCTGCACTGCTCTCAGGTATAAAGAAATTGAAGATGAGGTGCATAGTGGAAATTGCAATTCAAAATAGATGTGGATTACATGACATTACTAGGAAAAAGATATCCCAGTTCCAATCATTACTCCTGAAATCAGAATCCATAAATGATATGGAAAAATGTAGCAGCTAGGATTAGATAAAAAAGGTGACTTGTTCAGTAAAAAAAGTGACCATCTTTGCTTATAAAATATTATTTGATATAAACAATAAGAAAACATTTAAATGCATTCTGTATCTATGTAAACATTTTTTTAGATTCTCACATGTTTTTCTTACTGGTTTCAGTGAGAATTTCTATTTGAATTTGATTCTACAATGTGGCAAATGAATTTAATGTCCACAGAAGCTAAATTATTCTGAGTCAGGTAAAGTGAAGACCTGCAGAGATACACCAATAATTCACCTCCTCCCCAGCCTTTGACATCCTTTTGATTACAGATGGCATAAGGGTATAATCCCAGGCAGAGTTTCGCTGTGCAAGGATTTCAGGGCTGAGTTGTTTAAAGCAAGGATAATGTGTGGCAGCATTCTTCCCCCTCAGGTGTTGCTGTTGCGAGAGTGCAGCCACAGATGCCTACTGCTGCTTTATTAATAATGGAACACTCACAGAAATTCCATGCAAAATTGATTTTTGAACAGTATATAAAAATCTAATATGAAGTCTTAAAATGTCATTGAAAAATCTGTTTGTAATTTACTTTGTCACTAAGAACTTACTGCCCCACTATAAACAATTTTACTGTATTTCTCCCCATTAAACAACAATTTTTTGCATATTTGTTCAGCCTTCTTGCTGTGACATGCCACTGTGAGCTGATAGATAGATATTTAAAACCATACGTGGGCTCTGTTTCCTTTGTTGCCTATTCAAATAGCAAGGGGATATATCATTTTCATCACAGTGCAGGTGAATGGTGTTAATGGTTCATTATCTAACACAGAATGTTTACTGATGAATTGCAAATGTACTGTTTGGAGAAGAGTGAACATGCTTCTGTGGTTGCAAAATTGGTTCTTTTTTTAAGCTCTGAAAAAAACCCCCTGTCAAATACAGAGCAAAGATTCCGGGGGTTGAGACCCAGGACAGGAAAATGGGAGAGCTTAATTTTCATTGTTTTGGTTCTGAGGCTTTCTTTGGGACTTGAAGAGTTTTACTTGATTTAGCCTTCCATTCACTGACCCTAAATTTTATCAATATAATTGCAAGTATAACATTACTTGCAACTCTTAATGTTGCCACTGACTAATAATTGGCATGTACAAATAAATGCTAGGAACTTCTAGCAGTTTTAAAAGGCTGAAGATATTTTTCTGAGTCATTTCTTTATCTCAAAAATTGACCTAAAAATATGTTCACTGTTTACACAGATTCCACAAGTATTCTGCAAATGTGTGGCATTGTTATTTTCAGCATGAAAAGCTTCAGATTGAAGCTTTTTAGATGACAGAACCCCAAGGGAATGGCCTCTTCACTTTGTGGGGTGTTTCTAGTACTAAAGCACTGAGCAACAGCATTACTTGAGCTTGTTTGTAGATCTGTTCACTTCTATGCAGCTGGGCTGTGGCTTTTGACTTCATTGTATCTGACAAACCTGTCAGGATTATGAAATGCCAGAACCACTCAACATTAAAAGATCAAAAACACAGTTATGTCAATTAAATCTACAGGTTTTGTAGGAGTATCAAAGAAATTTTGGCAACCCTGTCCAACATTTGCTACTATTTGTATTACTTGGGAGATGGAGATTCAGCTGGAGAGTTGTATGAATTGAGTTATTTCTCATTTTCTGAAGTGTTTCCCACAGAACAGTTGAAATTTAATAACCTGGGAAAATATAAGAACTGCAGGAAAAGCTAGTTTGCTTTATATGCTACTTAGGCATAGGTTCTTGATCAGCTGGAAGAAGTTGTTTATACCACGAGAAGTTGTTTACACTTTTGGATTAATAGCAGAACTTGAACTGTGATGGATTTCTAGTAGTTTGTCATTCAGGGGTAAGCTCTGAGACATGACCTGAAAAAAATAGTTCACAATTACATAATTCTGAAGTTCCACTTCAAATTGTCCTTATTCTGCGTATAAGCACTAAAACCAGCAACCCCCTCCACAAACAATTAAAATATACCTCTGAAACTAGTGGCTTCTAAATGGAAGAGCAAGGTTTATGTTCCAGAAAATGTTTACTACAGGAAACCTTCCCGAGTAGGTTTTGGGGCTTTTACTATAATCGTTTTGCAATGTACATATAAGCTCTTGGATAATGGCTGAGCAACTATCCAGCTTCTTTGATTGCTGCCGCACCTGACCAGACTTACCAATTATGGAAGCACATTCAAAGGCTGCAAAAAGGATTAAGGAGAACTCTGAATTTTCCCCGTTGGGAGTTGTTGCTGAGGCACATAGCTGGTGGTGAGGACTGGCAGTTGCTTTTAACAGGAGGTTGGGTTGCTGGCTAACCCCTAGTGATGAGTTTAGGAAAGCTATGAGAGAGTACAGATATGGTAGAGTAGTTTGCTGAGGAGTTTCTCTAGGGAGCGTGAGGTAGTCGAGAGGATTTGAGACTTAGAAAAGGTGACAGGGCTTGGAGAGGGAAATATTTTATGAGAGCTAATAGTTAGAAGCCAAAACTACCAGGACCTGAGTGGCAATCCATAGCTAGTACATGTTCCTTAAAGTAATGTCTATTACATGAAGACTACTAAAATTTGGAGACACTGCCTATAAACAAAGACTACGTTGGAGCGGAGTATGAAAATGCAGCAGTACATGAGGAGTGCTCTCTGAAATGGTCTCTATGAACCTGCAGATTGTGCTGCCATATAATTTTTTCTCTGATGTGTGGGCTGGGACAATGAGGTTGGTTTCTGTATCAGCATTTAGTGCTAGTTATAATGAAACAGGAGCAGGAATGCTACAGCTTGGGGTAAATGTCATTTCCGTCTTCTAACAGAACTTGGGGAGAAGCTTGATAATTAGAGGTTATGGCTCTGTTTTTTCTACAAACAGTCATGCCATGCAGATCTGTTTCTTGAGTTTCTGTAATACAACAGGATTTGTTTGTGAAACACAAAAATTAGCCTTCAGATGATGTTATTTCCCCTATGTTTTTATTGAGTTAATTCCTGTCTGTCAAAGAAAACTCAGCATTTCACACTTCTCTCCTTTCCTTCAGTAGCATAATCCAGGTAAAAAAAATACAATGGATTGGACTGGATCTCAGGAGACTTGAATCCCATTTGAATGTCTCCCACAGTCTTTTCTGACCTCCTATACCCTCTTCTTACCTGTATGTTTGGAATAGTAATTATTTGCCTTAACTGCCCACCTAGACCATGAGCCTTGGGAATCCAAGCTGTACATAGAAAGTAGCCAGTGGAATCCTCATTTTAGTAGACAATTTAAAATACATAAAAATAAGTAACAAACATGCAAAGATCCTGTAGAAATGGTGGATCCTTTTCTGTCCTTTGTGAACCGTCTCATAAGAAACATACGAAAGATACAAGGGGAAAATATGGTGCTACTATGGAGGTCCGCTACAAAACCTTGATATCACAGCTTAGAGCTGAGACTCACTGTGGATTTTTTTTTACCTTTCTACCCTGTCCATGAAAGCAGTAGCTGTTTTTGAGAAAAGGAGTACTAAAAATTGCTTAGAAGGGAGGACTGTATGAATCTGGCTTGTATGCATACTGTTTGTTTCAAGAGTAGGAACAAAGTCTGAACCTTGGCAGGAAAAATACAGGCTGTGGCTAGCCTCATGCATGTCTTGGCTTCCTGCACTAAAGAAAATCATTTGGTGAAGCTGAGCAGAACTATTTTGTTTCCTACAATATTTGACAAGCAAGAAAACCTCCAGTGTTTGGCTAATCTTTCAAAAACTTTATTGTGTTTTCACTGTTTAGGGAAATTTTTAAGTTAGCATTAGCATGAAATCTACAGATGTTACCTCTTTATGCTTTGTCTCAGATCAGATTTATCTGAGTAACCAACATTAAAAAAGTGTAAATTTGTGGCAAACACAATGAATCTTGAAAATATTAAAGAAACAAACAGATGAACCATCTGGAAACAAGACATAGATCTGAAATAACTATGCCAGTGGCACAATCCAAGCATAATCCCTGGCATAATTTACACAGAGCAACTGTATCTAGAGCCAGAAACTCTTATTTTAGAAGGGTGAGTTTAATAATGACTGCACATTATCATTCTACTTGCTGGGTAAATATTGACAAAGGAGTGACACATGCTGTAGAAATGTATCTACATCCTGCATTCCCTCTAGGAAAACTTGTGCATTCTGAATTTTCCCTACTATTTTTTTTCCCTTTGTATTTTCTACCCCTCTCTCATCTAAAATGTTTGCAGTAGGTGTAGCTCTGCAACTACAGGAATCAGGTAGTTAGCTTTGAAATTATTTTTGATAACTCATGCATACACCTTATAGTACATAAGTGATTATGCCTACAAATGCCTAATATTATGTAAAATAGGACAATTTGATAAGTGGAGAAAATTTGGACATCACCATTAAGCAGACCTTAATTTTGCCACATACTATTAAGGATTCACACCTAATTCATAATCTTTTTTTTTTTTCTGCTGTCACATGAATAGAGAGCACAATCTCACACAATCCCAGTGCAAACTACTCATAATGGAAATCAGTAGATTTTACTGTTATGTGGCTAAATAATGCAATTCAGCAGGGTTAGTTTTCCTGTAGCTGTGGAAGGTTTTGGCAGTCTGCAATTTCACTGGTAGTGATCATGGAGCAACACAAATTAGATCTTGTATTCATTACACCTTTACATTGCTGGCAAAGGTGAGACACCTCAACAAACAATGCACCTTGAAGAATGTTTGCAGGGTGTTTTAATGGTGAATATATTGCAAACCTGGATAGAAACTAGGTTGCAGTATATCTTAAGTGACTGATTTAAACCCATACCTAATGTATCTTGTAGGTTAGCATTAATTTGACTTGCTGAGTGGATGGAATTTATGGGTATAATGCATTGCACCAGGCAAATAAAAACATCCTCCTTCAGTAATAAAGGTGAAGGCAGGCTCCATACTGGTAAGCCAAGCACTGTCTTCAAAGCTTTAGCTGTGTAATATCCATCTTACTTCTGTGGTACACAGAGGCAACATACTGTAAGTGACCCACCAGGAAATACCACTCTGCAATTCGACTTGAAGCTTAGATTTTTTTTTTTTAATAGTTTTTTTAAAATCTCCACTCAGCATTAGTCTCTTCAGTACAGTTCCCATTTCCCCCATCTTTTTCTCCTTCCCACTTTTTTATTGTTCATAGCATCTTAGCTTACTACTTCCTCAGGTATTTCAAATTACCTTATTTCAGAAGGTTTGGTCACCTTCCTCCTCACTGTTGTTCTTGTCTGATAGGTTCTATAACACATAACAACAAGAAACATTAAATATTTTTGCTAGTACTTACTAGTGCATCATGTAAACACAATCACAGCAAGTATAGACTTTATTCTGGAAAACTTATAGCTTTAATTAAACTTGCAATTTAAATTAGATTTCCAGAGCAAACCTTGGAAATTAACGTGGAGAAAAGGAAGAAATTTTCCACATTAGCAGGTAGCAGAGTTGGAAATAGAACCTATCTATATCTTTGACTTATTACAATACTTACTTTGTCATTCTACTGGTATTTCTTTTGCTTCTGCTCTTTCCATAAAGAAATTAGCCTTACTTTTCCTTTCAGGAAAAGATGACTTTTTATTGTGAAATCTCTTCTACAAAGGCAAGGGCTTGACTTACTGAAATGAGACCCCATTACATGGGAAGCTGAACCTCCACCAAAGACCTAGTTGGGACTGTACTCAAATTATGAAGTTTTTGTCCAAAATGTAACCTATTTTGTAGCTTGATCCTTCCTCTTCAATAGAAGTTTGAGAACACAGTTAAATAATTGGAATAAAAGCGAGTTGTTTCAGTCTGTGCAAATGGATTGGATGATGGTTTAAACAGGTAGATGAGATTTCCCTTCATTTGTGGGGAAGATGTATGTGTACATTCAAAGATTAAAGATGTGTTGAGTATTTTTATTTCCCTCCCCTCCCTTTTTTTTTTTTTTTCACTTTCAGGATTACTTCTTAGAGGCTGACAAGTGTATGTTCTTTCTAAACTCTGTGGAAATTATGATCTCTGTGTGTGCCTTTGCCAGCGAGGTCAGCCAAAGGATTTTGCCATTGCTGAGGTAGATTTTTTTAAGCTCTAAATATTTGACATCCTAACAAATTCAGAAAACTTATATCTTGCAGGAATGACCCAGAGCTTTGTGAACCAAAACAAGATCTTCCCTCACTAATAATGGGAAACCTTTGGGGTTTTGGCAGCTGAGTTTTGTTTGCTTGGCATTTTGACCCTGAGCACTCCTAAGCCTAAACAGTTACATTTACTCAAATGAGCTAAATGAACATCTTCATGAGAATGAAGTTCCACAAATGCTTAAGAGCTTGCTGGCTGACTTTTTGAAAGATATGCTCTAGTTCAGCCACAAATTACTTGGCTAGACACTGGAATTGTTGGGTTAAATTCTGTGGTCTGTGTTTTGCAGCACTTCAGACTAGATGATCGCTGTGGTCCCTTCTGACTTTGAAGTATGTGATTGGGTGTTAACCCATGTTAGCAAAGCCAGAGTGAGGAGCATAGGAATTGGGGCTTTAGCATATGAAAGCTTGTTTGGGTTTGAATTTTACTTCTAGCAAATCCCCTAAGAAAAAGATACTAGTCTGGAAGCCCTAGAAAACTTCTTAACAGTACTTAATTGTTTGCCCAGTTCAATAATAAGGAAAAAAAATCAGTTAAAGAGGGAGCTTTTCTAACTGCCTTTCTGAGTTTTGCTCAAAGTCTTTATTACGTCCTTTAGGGGCTCCTGATGTTACTGAACCTGCATGGTCTTAGCTGAACATTTACTTCTGAGAGATTTGTTGAAACCAACCCAGTATGTTTGAAATCAAACATGAGGAATACTGCTGGAATTTTCCATCTTTAATTTATTAGTGTTTCTAGTTATGGATGGAAAAATGTAGCTTTTTTTTTTTCCTTTAAAACTATTCTGTAATAATGTTACTTCAAATGAGAGAGTTTTTTTTCTCATGAAAAGGCTTATTCTGGAGTGCTTACTGGCCATGCTTCAACACTATTCCCTCCTTTTTCCTGAGATGCAGTGGCAAAATGTGTTTTTTAATTTTTATTTTTGATACATGAGCATTTTAAAACACAATGCTTAAAAACAAATGTCTGATTCAACAGTTTATTTAGCTCCCTTTTGTTGTGATAAGCATTTAGTTGCAAGAGAATTGACATCTGTTGAGCTTTGAATAGAAATTGGAGATATAACTATATATCAAGTCTGATTTTGACAACTACGAGTCCAAGATCCCATTTCCTATTTCTCAAAAGTTGTGTGTGTAAGCTCCCTTATTATGTTGCTTATTTGTTTTCTGTAAGCTGAAATTTAGGGAGATCGTTCCAATGCAACTTCTGATTGTGTTGGCTGTTCTGACTTACTGGTTTTGAGGATGTTGACTTTCTGATACCTCATCAAGCAAAGGTATAAGAGAGTCGTTTGCGTCCTTATTTTTTTCTCAGGCTTTTAACTGTGTTTCTCTAAACTACTCAGAAGAATAACACTGGTGTTGCGCAACCTGAAAGGATGAAAGTCCATCTCTCTTAGCACTGGGTTGAAATGCAGAAGAGTAAAAAGTCTTTCATATAAAAAAGGAGAGGACTGACTGCTCTTCTTGCGTGGTTGTTCAGATGGAAAGTGAAAGTTCCTCAACTGTAACTGCTGTGAGTTGTTAGGGTTTCTCTCGAATATGAATTTGGAATTCATTTTTCATGTATTGCTCTTTCTAGTTAGTTAACAGAACTGAATACTGCAAGTATAAAAATCCTAGTACGTGAGTAGTTTAATTACCCAGAAGTGGTAGCTCTTGGAGCATCTTGTGCTAGTTGCTGTCGCTGATACTGGTGGCTACTGTGTGATGTCAGCTGACAATGAAATTCAAAAACAGTCTAAAAAGCAGTCTGTATAAAGCACTTCTGACAGCTTATATCTTCCAGTTGGATGAGTGGCTCACTGAAGGGCTGGGGCTTGATGTGGATTGTATTTCTGCAACATGAAAGACTTAGTGCTTTTTCAAATTTTACAATTTGTGTCAAGTAGGTTTTGGTGAAAAGAAAGTACTGCTGATTGTACTGTGATATACAGAAAGATAAAATGATGAGGAGTTATATTTTTACCTGCAGACTGTGGTGAGAAATAATAGATAGGTGAGTTCATGGTCTTCATGTTGTTTCACTGTAGCTCATCCCAATACAGGAATACTATGTCTTAGGCTACGAGAGAGCTCTCTAAATCAAGATGCTGTAGTCAAGAACATAAACCATGTACTTATTGATTAGAACCACATAGAACTGCTTTAAAAGTCTGTCCCTACACGCACTGGAGTCAATTTCTTCCTTGATAATTTCAAGGTCTGATTCAACATACCAAAAAAGACTGTGCCTAAATGGAACAATAACAGCTCAGCCTAGATATAGTTGTTAGTTTTAGCAGGAAACAGCTGGCATTAACCCTGAAATAGAATTAGAATTTGTGATATTTCCTTTCTTGATTTTTTAGCCTATCCCATTTCTCTATTTAAAGTATGAAGTCATTGTAATTTTAGCCACTTCAACACCATGTATTGAATTGTACAACTTACACACTTCAAATTTGCTGTACAAAACGGTGTATAAAGTGAAACCCCACAAAAGTTCACAAAAATGATAATAGAAACTGTGTTGGGATGATGCTTCTGTTTAATGTACTTTATTTGGTCAATGTGCTTGAACATTGTGTCAGTGTTTAGTTGCCATATCCCCTTCATGCAAAAAACCATATTTCCAAACTATAGGAGAGCTACCTCTCTATACAGATATAGAGCGTATATACAGCTTATCTTTACAGATAAGCACACAGTTTTCATTTACGTCGCTTTTTCAGAAAACACCTGGGCAGCCGTTGCACTCTGCTTTCTGCAATATGTTCAGTAGCAAGCCATTTCTGCATTTTATTAACCACATTTCTCCAAGTCACTTTCCTACAACCATATGATTGTTCTTCATCAAGCAGGAACCTTAATGACTTCTGTGACTGCAATAGAAAGTTCCCCTTGCCCTTGATCTATACCAGACTTGAAAGGCATTTTTGACTTCTTTTCTTCTGTTTGATATGCAAAAAGGGAAGATTCCTTAAAAGCTTTTAGGTTGTTGCAGTTGGTCCTTCAATGACAAGGTACCTAGATGTGTTCACTGCCTTTCATTTTGCTGGTTCCAGTACAACATCTGCCTGCTCTGGACTGTGTATCAGCCAACCAGTTTCATCCAGGCCTCAATCTTGGCCAGACGTTGAGATAGACAGGAAACAACACAGCCTGATCCTGATGAATAAAAGATGGGGGAGCTGCCAGGGCATCCTGATGACATCACAGATTGACCTTTTTGACCCTCTTTGGAGAAACAATGACAAAGAAGTTAAATGAGAATAGTGACAAACTGAGACTCTTACTATGCTCAGAAATGACTGTTCATTTTCACTTCATTCCCTCTAGCTTTTTCATTTAGGTCTTGCTGAGCTTGAAAGTTTCACACTGTCTTTTTTGGAGGTGAGAAAAGGAATCTTCTTGGTTCCTGGTGAATTTGTCTACTTAACATCCCTGATAGTTAAATCCTTTTTTCCCACTGCTGCACTTGAAGAAGGATGTAATTAACTACGTTATCTCTGTGTAGGAGTTACATAAATCTACTTTGGAGAAGAAGACTCAATGAGGGGATAATTTCCTCCTTTGATATGTCTGACTCCTATTGATTTGAATGAAAATGTATGTTCATCTGAGGCACAATTTACATAGAAAAGGGCCTGAACTAAAATTTCTGGGTTGGCCTACTAAATTAGGTGGAAGAGCAGGAGACTAACATTGCTTCCCATAAATACCTAATTTTGAAAATAGCTGGGAAGTACAGGAAAGAAGGTATTTTTTGAAATACATCATGTTAAGAGATAGGGTAATTCTGTGAATACCCATGAATGGGAACAGTTAGACAAATCAAATACAGTAAACTGTTTACTGTTGTAAACAACACAAAGAGTCTTGTTTCATTTCCCTATTTCAAGTGTAAAGGAAAATTACTGTAGGAGCAAAAGGAGTGACAAAACATAGGCTGGTGTGTGTGATGTTTTTAAAATTAAGAAGCAAACAATCTCTTCAGTCTGCAACCCTTCACAGTCTATGAAGAAGAAACATTCTGAGAGTAACATCATTTTCTTGACATTCTCAGTATCATTACTCTCACAAATTCTTAATCAATCCTGAGATTGGCCATTTTTGTCATTTAATACACAAAAGACCCCCCCTGCTGTATCTGTTTTCATAGAGGAAAGCAGGTGACATGAAAACTTTCAGTATCATCTCTGAAATGTGAGAGTGCCCTGGTGCAGGGATTGTGTGTGAGAGGTGTGTACATTTCTTAGTGCCATTTCTGGAGCACACACATTTTACGGAGGCTTTTCCACTTCACTGCTGACAGAACCGGGAGAGGAGTCCCTTGTCCTGCTGCACAGAACAGCGTGTGCCTTCCTGCTTCCCGCTGGGAATGGCCCTGTGCTGTTTGCTCTCCTGCAAGCATCACCTTATCTGCTGGGCCAATGAGACCATTAATGGAAACCCTGTACTATGCCATCAGAGCTCCACTTCTTGATCAATAGTTATTTACTTCTGAGAGGTCAGAGCTCAGCTAATATAGCTGAATAATTTTTTTGATAGATAACATAACAATGAAAAATAAAGTTTAAAATAGAAGATGAATGAATTCAGCATTTTCTTTGGGGATGAATATTATTATTTGAAAATTTTAATAGCTGGTGGTGTGATGAAAAGGCAGACAACAAAAGCTTTGAATAATTGTTCTAGGACTATAATCAGACTTCCATTATTGACCTCTGCTAATATTCTACTGTAACTGTCTGCTAAATTGGTTCCTTGGGGCTTGAAATATACAGTGATGTTATGAGTTCCTATTGTAAATTGCCACACAGAAAAGTAGCAAGTCTCTGAAATAGTGCTGGCCCTAGTTTGATCAATACTCAATTCTAAGCAGTGCAAGAGGCAACTGTTGCCATAGAAACATTGATGTCACCGAGGTTGAACAGAGGCTCTTACAACAAATCATTTCCTTTGAGCAGTTGTAATTGACTATATGTACAGTTTGCTGTCACCTGAGACTATTTACATCAAGCCAGTAACAGAGCTGCATTAGTTATTCTGGGTGTAAGAGGGTTAGCGCTTCTTTTTGTGACCTTACAAATACCTAGGAGGATATTGCCATGGCAACCAGAGATATAACAGGATGAACATTAAGGTAGCTACATAATGCAGTGGCATTTTTTTGGAATACGAGGGGTAGTTTTAATAAACTTTATCTATTATTGCATAATATAAACCTTACATTAGATATATCTCTGTCACAACTTTTGACTTCTAGAAATGTTACCTCTGGCATAGGTAAAATCAAAAATCTTTGAAACTGACTACTGAACTTTAATGCCGCCTGTTTTGTACTGAGATGTTGCAGAAACAGAGTTTTACAGGATTAGGCCATGAGTTTAGGATGGAGGGCATTTTTCTGCTTTCAGATATAAGGGTGCATGTTGATCTTCAGGTAGTGCTTGTTTCAGAATTTGCATGAATTTTTCAGGTCCATTTTCTCAGTCAGCTAGGTGTTACTTATATGTATTTTTTAAACACAAAGTCAGCCAGGTGCTTAAATACCTTTGAGTTCACATGTCACAGTCTTTTACCTCAATGGAGGTTTTAAAATAGGCAGTGTGCAAGCTCCTTTAGTACTCCCCCATTGCATTTGTCTTTGTTCTCTGAATGATTCCTCTGGAGCCAATGGAACATCACCATGCCCTACATTGATGCCTCACTCCATGGAAGGGTGAGATTGGGTTTTAAAGCACCTTCAGTGTCCAACAGCATCTAAACACTTTAAAGAAAAAACTCATGCCTAATTTAGAAGCTTTAAATGCAAATCTATTACTTTACCATAAAAGTACAGATTATAGTACTTTTAAAAGGAGTGGCATCTGATGTGATTTCATAATTACACAAACCTGCTACATTCTGTAGTGTAAATATAAATTTAGTCACCTGTCAGTCACATAGACCAACATTCCCTGATATATCAATAGTAAAAATACTGTGCATCTACAAGCTACCAAAATTCAGACATAAATAGCTAGCCTCCATATGCCTAAAATTGCATGCATACACACTGTTTTCATTCCTTAGACTACAAAAGTGTAAAATTAATATAATTGTTTATTTTCAAGGTATGATATGTAGACCTAATGGCCTGTGTTGTAACTATTGAGGAAAGAGATTGTTATGTGGGTTTTTCAAATACAGTGCAAATGAAATCTCCTACCTGTCACTTCTTTCACAAAATGAGCTCCTGCTTATGAAAACGCACAGTTGACTCATGGAAATTCATGGCCACATGAGACTGAGGTCTCCAAGACCTTTCTTAAAAAACAGCTGCAAAAACACAACAGGTAAGAGCTCTTTGAAAAACAAACATTTATATAAATATATTTTTAAAAGGTTATTTTCATATTCTAGGGCATACCTATGTCATGAGAGGGAAGAAACTCTCCTTCACCTACCCAGAAGGCATTTCAGGCTTTCTTAGATCTCTTTCTGAAATTCCTATTAGTGCTGGCTGTATGGACAAAATCCAGGGGAATGTCACCACTGGTACAGCAATTTGTGTACTGGAATGGTTCAGAAAGATGTTAGGCCATAAGTATTGTCTGTGTCTTCAGGTAAAAGTATTGTGACATTTTCTGCTATTTAGAAATACACTTTGTGAGAATGTATTTTTGAAATGCAACATGAAATCACAGATGTGTAATATACAGTATATAAAAGTAGCTGAAAATAAAGTATGTGCTGACATTTTGATTTAGGTACAATAAAATTAATTTACAGGGAAGAACTGAGAATTCTATGTTCTTTCCTTCTTTCAGTTTAAAACACAGGCTTCTTTCCCTACCTACCCATCTTTTTTTCTAAGGAAGGCTGTGTAACTTTCCAGGGATAAAGAGAACAAACTCTAATGCTATATCATTTTTGTGATCCTGTCACATAGGTGACTGAAAAAGAACATTACTCTGTTGATACATTTAAACAATCCTTCAAATACAAACATGTTTTTAGTATCCAGAGACTGCACAGATGAAGGTCTGGTGGTGACTCTCTCCTCATTTTGATTTTGGGTGGCCATGCCAGCAGTTATTTCCTTCTGCTCTAGTTCACATTTTGGGTTGAGAATGCCATTCTGTGATTTTTGTTTTGATTAGCATGAAAATGACCTGCCGCTTGCTTAGATGAGACTGCCCTTCCTGAAGTCCTCATGACTGGTTTTGTATAATTTTGAGGAAAAAACTTGCATAAAAAAGATATTGATGAGACTGAGATGGCATTTGTTTTCGGACATTCTAATACTGTGGAAATCCTTGAATTCTGAAAAACATGGTCAAAGTGTGAACTATAAACACTGTGACAGAAGCATCAAGTACAAAGGAGATCAGAAAACTATTTATGCAACAGGCATGCTTAAGACACAGTCACTTGATAACTGAAAAGCTGCCAGTCCTCAGTGTAGTCAGAGCAGTGCAGACATGTCAGTGCAGACAAGTTAAAAATATGGTGTGCTGAGAGGTAGGCTGAGCAGTGGACTCAGAAAAGCAGCAGTAACACAAGCACAAAAGGGTGGAGATTCTGCTGTCTTTACAGATATCCCTGCACGATTCATGGACAGAGAAATGCAGACACAGCACCGATAGCCTCTCCAATGAAGTGAAGGGTTTGGGACAGGAAGAGGTATTTTGTACTTTGGAAGTGCTAATGCAGACCAGGGCTGTGAACTGTGAGTGCAGTATAGCCAAGGGTTGGCTCTTGGAGCCTGATGAGCTCTACAAATGTGTGTGTGAAATCCTCAGAGAAAGTCTCACATTGCCAGTAGTCTTTGGCGAGCATTGTACATAAACTTTCCATGACCCACAGAGACAGCTATGCTCACTGAGAACGCCGAAGAGGTTGAAACCGAGGGTAGGATTCTCGGGAGAGGGAGGCCTAGAGAAGGAGAGCTCAGTTCTCAAAACTGGATCTTACAGTCTGTCTAATGAATTCCCACAGGTCAATTAAAATGAACCCAAACCAAAATTTGATCAGCACTGTGTTCTCTGTGTTGGAACAGAAAGTGACAGATGAGTTTTGTTCCTCTCCTTATTGTGTTCTTTTTTGCAGTGGATATGCTTTATTGCAACAACTATTTCTTACTGGCTGCTCTGTTAACTATTGCAAATATAACATACTCTACCAAATATTTTGTCTTTAAGAAGCTTTGGAAAGACAAAGATCTCCTGGAAAGTAATGAAATTGTTTCCTAAAATTTATTGTAATAGAAAATCAGTAAGGAGTCGTTTTTGGCTCTGGATATCTTTTATGGCCTGTAATTCTGAAAACTGGTATTCTCTCTCCTTTTCCATCTGCTTCCCTCCCCTTGAGTAACTTCTCTGAATTCAGCATCAATTACTCTTGATCAACATTGCTATTAAGTCAGGTGAATCAGCTCTGTTGTCTTCAGTGGAATTTTCCTTTCCAGTTTTGTCTCCTTGTCCTTCCTGGTACTGCTGTTACATTTTAATTTTGATTTGTTGATCAGAAATACAGCCAGTCAGAGCTCTATCTGTACTATGTTTATGCTCTTAGTTACAACACAAACTGCTAAACACTTTGTCTTAGTGAGAAAACAAAAAGACTGGTTAGAGAGATCAATTTTTCTGTTAAGGAACTTGTAAAAATGTTCACACCCTGGAGAAAAAATCAGCATTGAACTTCTTTCCTGATGTTGGTCAAGTATATACAGATTTCTTAATTGCCATAATTTTTTTTTTAATTACAAAAATTTTTTGCTATCCTGGCAACAGCTAGCCCCCCAAAAAATTGGTTTTGAGAAATCGGGGAAAAAGTCTAAATTGCATGTTGAATACCTGCTAAATATATTAGTTACCACCTGGAGGACTAAAGATGACTAATTATATACATGTTGTTAGCTTGGGCTGTGTGTTTTATGCAAGAGAGCTCTCTTTGAATGGCTTCAGAAGTAGAAATAGGTTTGATGTCTAAGTTGTGCACCTGTGGTAGCAGTAATCCTTAGCATATCTACAGAGCTGTCGGCTGGCATGGTTTGCTTGGCCTGTAAGAAGGAGGTGCTTTTCACCAGTAGCAGGTTGAGTTTGGTCGGTATAACTTTGGATCAACTTCCAGCACAGACACTGGCGTAGTTTCCTGGCAGTCCTATGGTGGTAAAACCCTGCTGTGAGGGATTGATCTATGCTCCTGTCCAGGGGGTTTGGGCTTAGAAATTCAAGTGTCATGATTTATTCTGTGATTCCTGTGATTTAAAGCTAGCTCTTCAGGGAATCCACTATCTCTGATGTGAGCAGATACTTTTACTGACTTGCTGTTATCAGTCGACTGGCATGACAGACTGGGTGTGGTATTGCCTGAACTCATGCAAGTGCTGCAGAAATCTGTCCCACCCTTTAATTACAGTATTTCCAGCAGATTCCAAGAGGATTTTCAATTCTCTTTCTCTGTGCCAGGGACTTTGTGTGGCTGAGTTCCCTTTGAAGTCGTAGCTACTTCCCTCTCAGTATGAGTCTCTGGGGCTTGGCTGAGATGTGTCCTCCACATTCTGGTAACTGACTTTTACTTCCTCTCTCTACTCTCTTCAGTCTGGTGTAAGACTGCTAAACACCCTCTTCTGAGGCTTCTGTTGAGGCATAATGGGACTGGACAAATGAAAGGCTTTCCCATAAGACAGTACCCCAAATTTAACAGAAAACAAAGGGATGAATGAGTGTAAAATATTGACAGCTCTTTATATGGATTACAAGTAGAAATCTCTTGACAAATTAAACAGTTGCCTTTTTGGGATGAGAAAGAAACCCTAGCTCTTGCAGAATTAGAAAGAAGTCTTTCTCCAGTCCTTCTTAAGATATAATTTTCCATGGATGAAGGTTTGGTATTATCAATTGTCACAGATGCATATTTAGAAGGGCACATCTGCAGTGGTAAGCAAGGCTGCCATCCAGCTGGCTGTCACTGGTGGATGTGTGTCCTCAGTTAATGCCTTGAGAATGTGCATGGGAAGACTGAGGGGAAGAACGAAGGGAAACGGAGAGAGGGTGCTGTTCGCTCTGAGAAAGCTCTGTTAGCACAATGATCTGGTTTAATATTGTCTGGAGATGTCTTAGTGCATAAAGTTTAATATTGTCTGGAGATGTCTTAGTGCACTAAGATCCCACAGGCTTTTCCATGATCAATTCTTTCATTACTGTGACCCTGATAGTCACGGTCCAGTTTTCTTTTCCAGTTTTCTGGAAAAGATCTATGTTTCTCTGCCCTGACCATACAATGAACACTGGAGGAAGACAAATCTTTTGTTGCCTGGATACTGCAGAGAAAAGTGCTGTTGGGATTCTTGGGGTGGTGCCATTTGCCTGGGCTGTGCCTTTAAAAAGTAGAGATGCCGTCTGTGTCTGTGTCTAGGATGTCAAGACCTGGCTCCTCTAGGTGCTCTCGCACATTTTTCTGAGGGAAGTAATGAGTCTCATCTATTCCTGCTGTGCTGAGACCAGAAGGATGGGGACAAGCAGAGAAGAGGTGATGTTCTGGGTCTCACAGCCTCAGTCAGGCATTCTGATCCACTCTGGTTCCCCTGTCTGCCTGCTGGGCATCGCTCAGCATTTACATCCTATTGCCAGCAGAGGCAGGGAATCTGAGCATCATTCAGGGTCTTTTACAGAAGGAAGTTGTGACAGCTGTGATGAATGAGTAAGAAGTTGTGAAAAGGCAAGGATCAGGTGGGGATGCGGGGCGGTAGTGATGGGAGTAGTTTCAGACTACCTTGCAGGCCTGGGGCTGCCTGGCTGCCTGGGACAATGTGAAAAGCAGGCATGTTTTCAGAGCTGGGTTTTAGCTGTCCACAGCACAACATACTAGTTATGGAGGGAAATTGGTCTATTGGCATCTATGTACACAGTGGCTGTCTAACACAGAGGTAATTTCTTTGGTCTTTATCATGTCCTACACTAAACTTAGAAATCCAATGGCAAAAAAATCCAATGCAGCAAGTATTTTTCTTTGTGAATTTTTAAAGCACCTTATCGCATCATTTGCTTTATCACTTTATTAAGGCATTATGAGTCCATTTTCCCACCTCTGGCAATGCTATTTCTCTTTAACAATGTTTTTTGTTCTCAAAGCACTTCCTTGACATTCAAATTTTGGGTAACTTTCAGTTAAGCTGCTGTCTGGCAATGCATGATAAATTAATCTTCATTTTCATATTCCTTCTATATAGTTAACATTAACATTTATAATTTTTTTAAAAAATATGAGTATCTCTGACTATGCTGGCCTTTTACCATGGCTATATAACAATATATACTTGCCTGTATTTGTGAACCTGTCCATTCCCAAAATAGGAAATGCTGACCTCAAAACAGTATGAGTTATGGATTTCTTTTCATGGCAACACATGATTGACTTTACCGAGGGTGTAAGAAGAAAATATAACAGAAACCATTATGAAAAAAATTCACCCCATTTGTCCTTCATGCAGACAAGCATGGAAATCCTATAGTAATATATATTGCATCTACTTTGATATCAATATAAGGTTATTAATAGATAACAATATTAAAGTTCATCATGATTAACATAATTAACAAGCATGCAGAAAGCAATAAAGATTTTTCTCTGTTACTGGAAATGCTTTTAGATGCCATTATGGTCTCCACCATTGTGTATCTCATTTTTAAGACTCTTCTTTCCTTTAGCTGGAAGCTTCCTTCCCTTGCAAAAAAGTGGAGATGGACTGGACAGTTCATCTGACATAATATACCTCTGAGCTGGAATACTTATGCAGAGGAAGGAACTTGTTCACTTAAGAAAGTGGTGGGATATGCTGCCTCCTTTCCTGGCCGTGCTATGCTGTTATTAAATAACATAAATAATAATAATAAATTATTAATAGCAAATTATACTTAGCACATACATATGCAATTTATTACCAAAAGGTGGAATTAGGCCTTATTTGACCAGTGCGGTAGGCAATTTTCTCAGCATTTAGGTTTGATTTTTGTTAAGAATAAGAGTGGCCTATTACTGTAATTCAAAAATTACCTCCAAAGCCCAAAGCAAGGGAATTAGAAGAGTTTCTATGCTTGTCATTTAGCCTGAAAATGTCCAAAGTGGCACCATGGATACAGTAGGGAAAAAATGCTCTATGCTACTGCCACTGTCAGAAGAGAACTTCTGAGAGTTGAAATGTGAAGGTCTGTGTTAGAAGGCAGAGTTGGTCTAGGTTAAGGTTTAAGGAATTGAATATGAATTATCTCAAAAGGGATTGACTTTAGTTAGGAGAACGATAGTCTTGCATTAGTGGTGGAAAGAGGAAAGTAAGCCTGTTGTAAGGACAGTAGTGAAGAGTAGAAGAAACATTCTAGCAAGATTGAGGAAGCTCTGTGGATGTGTTGAAGCACTTGTGCAGCTGTTCCTGGTGGTCAGTGTCTACAGAGAACACAATGACCTTTTATCTTGATTACATTCACTTATTTCCATCTTCAACCCTTCCACCAATTCAAGATGCAACTCTGACAAACCTCCCGTGTAATCAGTCCTGGGGATTGCATTGTTGATCTGTTTTGATATTATGGATGGCTTTAGGACAGCCACAACACTAGTTTTAGATTCTTTGTTAAAAGCTATGTATTAGGAAGTATGATTGGACCTGCATGACAGGCTTAGTAATAAATGATGTTCATTAGGTGCAGGTGTATTTGTACAAAGTGAACTCTGTTCTTTCCGAGACTAGAATGGGATATGCTACTTTGCAGTGGAGAGCCTGACTGACGTGGAGTAAAGCTTAACGCATACCTAATTACATAGCAGACTTCCCCTTTCTGAGATTCAGAGGCATTAATTAAAGAAAGAAATTTATTACAACCTGCTCCATTATCTCCAGTCACCTTTACACAGATGAAGACTAAATTATCTCTCTAACAGAGTTCTGCACACAGAGCTATAGCGCTTTGGCAGAGGCTTTCTACATTACTTAGGCAAGCAAAACAGGATTTAAGAGAGATAGTCCACTTGCTGGATCTACTCTGTAAATCACGTTTCTTCTCTGTCTGCTCTCTCTTTCTGAGAAGTGAGTGTGAACTCATGAGTTAACACTGTTTTTGGAAAAAGGTGTTGGCTCCTGGTCAAGCATCCTGGCAGGGACATTCAGAGCAGATGCCATACTTGTGCAACTGGCACTGGCACCAGGCTCAGGCTGAATGCTTTCCAACACATTGTGTGCGTGGCACAGGTGTTGGTGGCTGATGCCTTTGAACTCTGCTGTGTCATTCCAATCTGCCTTGCATCACTATAGCCCATTAGAGGGATTACTTTGTTCTCCAGAAGAGAAGGGGGCTACTAATTCCAGATGTGGGGGCTAGTTTCATGTTTTTTTATGATGATTTGACTGTAGCTCCACAACAGAAACAAGCGTCATTCTTGGGAAAGAAAATTACTGTACTGAGCATTTCCCAGATTGCCACACAGCAATTCAGTGTGGGAAAAGAATGAGAGCAAACTGCAAACCTAAGTCTTACAATAGGAATAGTGTCTAGAAGAAAGATCCTTGCTACTAATACAATTCTTAAAAAACACTTTCAAGTGTAAAAACTTGTCAAATATCAGAAAATTTCTTGCTGTCCTCACACAGAGAGACTGTTAGCAAAGGAAACACCCTGGGTCCTTTCCAACTCAGAATATTCTGTGATTCTGTGTAGTGACCTGGTATAGTCTCCTCTATGGATGAGTCTACCTCCCTTCTCTTTGCTCTGGTAGAGATGTCCAGAAATGCCCTCCCTGGTTCATGACTCATACACTCCTATGTATGCAGAGGGCAAAGGAAACATGCTTCTCTCAGATGGGCTTCAGATTCTTGAATTCATTCTCAAGAGGGTCGTATGCCATCTTCCTTCTCAGCACAGTTCTCACGCTCCCTACACCCAGTCTTTGGCTCCACTGTTTTAGGCTTCCTTTTGCTGTGTAACTATGATCCGGTGCCAATCCTAGCTACACCTGTATCTCTGCCAGGACACCTGAGTACAGCAGATCTTAGCAATCATGGCTGCGGGGCAGATTATTGAAAGCATGAACCCCTGTGTTGGTGGCTAAATAAAAAGAAGACTATTGCCTTGTCCCTGGCCCTGATGGCAGCCCTGAAGATAACTCCTGCTGGTACAAGTCAGTAACTTCTAGTAGCCTCTCTCTTAATATGGCCGTCAGCTGTAATGCTTTGAAAGGGCACTGGAGAGTGGAGGTAGCGCTTCACAGAGCATGAGGACACTAGAACAACTAGGCCACAAAAGTTTTGGAGATAGGTGCTGGGGTTGAAATTGGCATCATCTAGACTATGTGAGTGGGCATCTTGCAGCACGGGTACACAGTTTGCAAACTGTTCACACAGTTGTCCCATATTCCTGAAAAGACAAGCCCTAATGGAAAGGGATTTCAGGCTGATTCTTTCTGTACCAATATTTTCTGTGATGAATAGCAGATTAAATATAGTCATACGCAGGTGCTGTCTTTATAGGAGAGTGGTATTTCCCCCCTGCACCTCCTCAACTTATCAGTGTTACAGGGAGCTTGCTTTATTAGCTTGTTCCTAGTTCATCTAATGAATTTTCAGCTTTCAGGGCCCCTCCATATATATGTTTCTCACTGAAGGGCAAGAAGAATAATTTTTAAAATCACAGGAGAAGTAAATAATTCTGAGCAGTGTTGAACTCTGCTGCCTAGCCTTATGCTTTATAGATAATTGTTCATTGATCTGTCTGGTGGGAAGGAACTTCTAGATCTTGTATCAACATCCTGTTGATTCTGGGAGTTTGGATTATTTCCATTTCTCTCTTTTGCTCTTAAACTGTACATTTTTTAGATTTCTGTTTTTGAAAGAGTGCCAAATAACAGGCTAAATAGGTCAAAGTCTGTAGGAGAGGAAGAACGTGTATGGAAACTTAAAACAGACAGGGCCAAGGTAAAGAGCTTTGAGGAAAAGAAAATGCATCTTGCAGTTTCTTTTCAGCTACAGCATGTTTAGGATGGGTGACTGGTGGCATAATTAATGAGTAGGCAGGATTACTGTGCTAATGTGTTGGCATTTTGTGCACATGTGCAGTGATATATTGGAGAGAAAGTGTAAAGTACCTAAACCAGCCTATTGTATTAACCTTAGGCAAGTTTCTTTTCCAGTCAGAGCTTTTCTCCTGTTTCAAAAGACAGTGTTGTCTTGCTTTGTGCTCAGTAGAGCAGTATTTTTATCATTCTTTATAACTGAAAGGATAAGTATGATGCCCAAGAGCTTTGTCTAATCATTTAGCTAATGATCCTACTCTGTAATATCTGTTCAGGTGTTTAATTCAGTTTAGATTGGTAGTCTGATAGTCCTTTCTGGCTGTTGGTTTTGATAGAACTCATTTCTACATGCTGCATCCCCTGAAGAAGGAAGGTCATAGTTCAGCTCTGAATTTACTGACAGTGTTTTATTTTATATTGTGCCTCAGTGTTGGACATTCAAACCAAATATTAATCTTTAGTTTATATTAATATATCTTTAACTGTGACCCAGATTTCACATGTCTGTTTTGTGGGTCAAAATATTTAAAAACCCCAGAGTTCAAAGCACAACAGTGTAACCAGTTAGCTGTGTTCTTGTGTTTTTCAACATGTGGGGCCAGACTCTTAGCTAGAAATTTAGAGTGCCTTCTCTGATGTGCAGCACCTTATATGTCTTGATGGTTCAGACTGCAATGTTTAAAATGTCTTCTGCCACATCGCCACCTGTATTTTTCTCCAGTAGCTAAACACATTTGTTTTGTGCTTATTAACTGCCAGTTTTTAACACAGGGTAGGATATTCTAAGAAAGAGTATTGTGATGTGGTCATATATTATGTTCTTCTGAAAATTTTTAGTAAAAACAAAACCAAACCAAAATAGCTAGACAAGCATGAATGGAAGAGTCCCCGGGTCCCCATTTCACCTCTCATTGAAAAGTCATTAAAGTTGTGACTAGTCAGCAAATCCGAAATCTAGCACCTGTTTGCCAGATAAAAGCCAGCTGCACTGTATGTGTATTATTTAAGCCACCTGCAATTTGCATACCATGTGCAGTATGGTTGTTCACGTTGCTTTGTTTAAGGTATTTTGAGATATTATGTTTTTATCAAAGATGAAAGATTGAAGCAATAGAGTGAAACCTGTAGTAAGACTTTGTGATATCAGTATCTTGAAATAATGAGATTATATAAGAGTTGAATTTTGGACTCTTTATTTCTTTTTTTCATTTCAATGGCCCAACTTTTATCTAAAAATATATTTCACCTCAGTTTGTTTCTTCATTGGCTTTGATTAGGACAAGACTTACTGAAGTTAAATTAGTTCTTCTTGTTTTTCTTTCAAAATATTTAGAAAAAGACAAGTTCCCTAGGCAAGACAGTGTTTTTAATGCACATAGGACATTCCTGTGATATGGAGTTTATTTTGAAATTGTTTCTCTTCCTTTAAAACAGAATTGGCATGCAAAACTGATTTCCCTTTTTCTGAAAATTACTGTCCTCTGAAGCATCTGGAATTCTGAAACTGAAGTCAGTTTCAGAAAGAAAATCTTTCTTGTCTACTTTCAATCTACTGGAATTTTTTGCCATCTTGCATTTTGTTTATATACATTGGTTAAGGTCCTATAAAGTTTTTCACAGCCTGTGAGGTAAGGTCAGGTTTATCTGTGTGACAGCCTGGAATGGCATGAGAAGATGGACAGAGAACTTACATCCTAGGCCTTTAACAGATAGCAGGAAAGGAGTGGAATTCAATCGCAATTTCGTACTGGATAGCACAATACTTGACAATCCTCATTAAATCTAATATTACATTCTGAATAAGTTTTCAAGAAACTGTAGAAAGTACTGATTATAAAATTGGACATTTATTTGTGAGATTCAATCATAAAGAAAGGCGCATTTTGAGATTAGTAGAACTTTGGTACTTGGTAGACTTCAATTCAGGTTCTGGTTTTGCTAGATTTGCTGCATGTTCTTGGGCAAGTTGCTTGTTTTCTATGTGGCTGATTTTCATACTGTAAAAAAGGAGAAATGTCAATACTTGTTTACTCTTACCCACCATGGTCAAAATGGTGGTACTCTATGATGCAGCCATGATCTGTAGTCTGTGGTTTGAGGTTAACTGCCAAACCGTAGGAAACTAGCAGAAACTAATATTGGATATTCTGAGTGTTTCCCAGCACCTTCAATTTTATACAAGTTTTGTGGAAATCCATATTATCTCACAAGATGAGGACATAACTGATGAAATTTTAAGTGATTCAGAGAAATTACACCACTGGTGCAGTAATTATGATCTGGTGATTCTTTGAAACTTCATATTGTCCTGGCTTTTCTTCTTTCTTTCCTGGTACTAAATTTTGTTGGACAACCATAAATTCTTTCCTGATATCTACTTTACATATAAGGAATTTCTAATTATTGCAGAGCTGTTTGTCAAGAAGGGAAGAAGCAGGTGATCTGCATACCAGTACATTCATTCATGTCACAACTGTCATTAAATATGGGCTTGGTGATTCAGCATCATGAAACAAATTCCACTTACAGGTAATGGGCAATTGCTAGAGGTATGTCTCAGTCTGTAACTTTCTGTAGTAGCATAAATTTACGTAAGTTTGTCTCTGTCAGCTTAGACAAAAATAAACTCCATTTAAACATTTTTTTCCCCAAAACTTATCCTATTTTAATTTACGGCAAATCCTTCTGAAACCTCTGTTTGGTGTAGCAATCTTAGTCAATGTCTATTGTAATTTTATTTTCACAAGAAAATCTCTGAAAAAGCCAGTTTCTACTGCATACAGTTTATTCTTGATCTCCTTGTACAAGCACAGAATAGTAACTTATGTGATGACACTGGTGTTTTCTTAGACAAGATATTTGAGCTAAACAGAAGAGCAAAACAGAAGGGCAAAACAAGGTCACTGGCATTATATATCTACAGTGAGCTATAAGAAATGAGTCAGACTTACAGATGGAATGATAGTTTGCCTTGTCATGAGAACACACATCTTCAAAAGGTGCCTGCTTTGGAAAAATAAAGTAAAAACCATAAGGAACCACTTAAGGAGGCTGCATAAATAATTTGCCATTTGTGAGCAATATATGCAAAACGATAGGACTGCAAGGACTGTATTTGATGGAAAAGCTTCTAACCATTTAAACTGCCATCCTGGTGTTTATTACCTGAATCACCTCCGGGAGTCTGATAAACACCTGTGATCTGCTGGTAATTCAGGAAAGGAAGCAGCACTCTGCATGACCTGCTTTTTTTCTCCCAAGCAGTCACAGTGTAATAAACAGTGTACAGTGATTTTGAGCATGCAAAGAATATATTTAGACAAGTTAAGAATACTACTCTTGGTTTAATGCTTAACAAAGCTAGAAGCAGAAAGTCAGTGGTTTGGTACCTCCCTATGGTATACATGGAAGTGGAAGGAGAGAGCAAAAGACAATAGGAGGTAGTGGTGCTTGGAAGGCAATTAAGTCATTTAGTTTGAAAATGAGAGTAAACGGTAAACACCTTAAAGAGAAATAAAAGAAATGCCTGCTTTTTCTCTAACCTATACATTTTAAAACTTACTACATGACCAGTAAAGTAATAATTTCCCAGAAAGCAATATTTAAATATATCCATCATCATTTAGATCTTGGACACATACTTAAATATTATTGATTATTTGCAATTGTGTGCATCCATGTGTAGGTATATTAAACAAAAAAGTAATAGTATCATGTCACTGATTGGGATAAAGTACAAAAATGGAACTGGAGTCCCTAATTACTAGTTGTTTGTTTGGGTTTTTTTAATTAAGAAAGCCACAAGCAAATTATAGACATCCAGTTTATAGCATTGCAATCTTACAGGCTTGCTCTCATGAATATGGTAATTTTTTATTTTATGCCCTCTTGAGATGTCTTGTTAAAAACATTTTATTGGTGATCCTAAAATTCAGTAAATTTGAAGCCCTTGGCACCCTGAAGATAGTTAAAGTTCTTCAAAAAATGTCGGCAATAAATATTTGGCAAATATAAAGAATATGCACATTTTTCCCAAGTGGGTGATATTTTTTTTTTCCCCAGTTCTTATAGTCAAGTGATGACACTGCAGTTCAGAATATAAGTGTATATTGATATTTTTCTTCCAGAAACTGCGTGTGTTGCTTAGAGTGCTTCTCCCTCAGAGTTATTTTTGTGCAGACACCTGGAAGTGGTTACATACTTGCTCCAGCTTGCAGACTAGTTTTGGACAGTCAGGTGTATGCATGAGCAAGTGGTCTTTATTCGGAGCAATTAAAATTCTAACATTCTCTTCTCTTGACATGCAATTACTAGGGCTCTGCTGTTCCCACTAATTGCTCTTGCTGGGGACATTGGTGAGGAGCCAATGATTTTGATGGGTAGTGGATTATCATTTTTACTCTGCTACCTGAGAAAAAAATCATTTGCAAAATCCCTTGTGTAATTAGCAAGACTCATGATTAATTGTCCTGCAAAATTAGCTTCACTGTTGCTTTTATTTTACTGCTTCAAATATTAATTAATGTTAACTCCTTTCCTTCAGTCCTAGCTTTTGAATATTCAACATGGCTTTGAAAAATTAGTCAGGGCTTCTACTTGCATTAACATGCTGGAGCTTTGATTTCTGAATAAGTATTTTGATTTAAAAGATCACACATGGGTCATAAATAATTTTTATAGGAGGACAAACAAAGCATCAAAGCATCATGGGAAGGCATTCATGCACTAACTGAAAGTAAATTGTTTCAGTAATGATTCATTCCCCTAGTGCTTTTAGGGAAACATCAGCAAATATGCAAAACACTGCATTGTGTGGGGCAAAACAATTATTTAATGCAGCAATTGTATATATTTTCAAACAAGTAGCACAGTGAAAAGGGTAAAAATATTGGTGGAGTTTGAGCAGTTGCAGTATCTGTTCTATTTCTAGGAATTACAGGTTCTCACATTTTGATGGTCTAAGGTAGAAAATGACAGTTGTCTCTGTGTCAATGCCATCTGCCTTAGTGCTCTCAAAACTCTTATGTATTTCCCGTTATTACTATGACAGGGCCAGAAAGCACAGCAAGCACCTAGTGATGACTGTTTTTGGGTCACTGGGATGCTGCTGAATGGAATTCACAGCACAGGTCATTAAAACCAGCAGGAAGATGTCCTGATACCCCAAAGAGCCTTGGCTTCTGGTTTGGCTGTGTTTTCATGGTGCCAGAATAACTCACACAACTCAGAAGAGAGCTCTTTTCCAAGAACTGCTGGTTCCTCCCAGCATAGCTGTAGCACCAGCGCACACCTGCACACCAGTAGAGGCTGAATTTTGCCCCTGCATTAGTCCTTTATTTCTTCTTTGTGTTTTCAGCTTGCAGCTAGAGGAGTTTCTCCACGCTTCAGAAGAGCCCTTGCCCCTTAGATATTCTTCTTTATGCAATAATGTCACTGTAATCTTGTCATAAAACTCAAAGCTGACCACTGGAGAGTGCAGCAGGGCTAGAGGTGACAGAATGGTGTATTGGGCAACATACTTGGCTTTGTTATCAAACAGAACTGGTGAAGCAAATTTGGCAAATTCTGTCTCACTCACTCTTTTCATTAAAGTGTACTGTCCCTCTGGCAGCACATGGTTGATTTTACGTGCTTTTTGATCAAGTGAATGAGTTGTTATAACTGTTTTTCTAATATTGACTTAGGAGATCAATGACAGAAAAATAGTGTTACCTTTACAACTGAAATTAATTAAAAAATCAGACCTGAATTTGATCTTTGTTTGGTCATATTGTCCACAAAGAGTGATTCCAGAATTCTTTACAAGCTCGTTAAAGAGCTTTTGTCAGTCTTCACATCTTTCTCTGTAACCTTCCCAAATCTCAGCTTTAGTGACTGGCCTCAGTATACAAGCC
The DNA here is from genome assembly GCA_013400975.1 of Atrichornis clamosus. Taxonomy (NCBI): domain Eukaryota; kingdom Metazoa; phylum Chordata; class Aves; order Passeriformes; family Menuridae; genus Atrichornis; species Atrichornis clamosus. Next base: position 17,866 of record WBMZ01001334.1, on the reverse strand, counting down.
TTTTGGTCCTGTTAATAGGCTCAGGCACATCCTTCTCTTCTCTACATTAAACAGGCTACTGTATGTGCATATTAATTCAGAATTTCTGTAGAGCCTCAGAATGTCTTCAAACATGAGTGAAAGCTAAGAAATAAATTCCAGTCTGGATTTCAACATCAACAAAGATTTCACATTTTCCTTGGAAGTTTGGGGATCTTTGAATAAATAAAAGGATCTGTGAGCCTTCTGCAGTTCATCTGTAATTGCTTAGTCAGACTAAGGTGCAACCATGAAGCCAAAATTGATTCACATGCTTTTCTGATTTCAGGAGAAACATTCATGTATAATAGTGGTTGCAGAGAAGGAAGTAAGAACACTTTGCAGATGTGCATGTATAGGATGCTTGCTAGAAAAATTCCAATTTTGTCTCTGTCATCTGCTCTTAGAAGCCTTTTCTACACGGAAAAGAACTGTCATCTGTGCTGATATGAACACATCATTTTTCCTGTGCAATCATAGCTGTAGAGACATTTTTTTCTAAAGTAATAAATAGCTTTTTTGCTCTTAAAAATGACGTTTTAGAAAGTGACTTACTATGTTAAACACCCTCATACAGTGGTATCATACTGCACCACACATCTAGAGAGTAACAGAGGGATTTGGATCACAAGTAGGGTCTGGGGGAAGGAGACTCATTTGGAAATTTAAATAGGAAATATTTCAGATTTGGTCATTTCCAAAAATGAAGACTTTGGTCTACTAAATCGATAGACATTAATGAAGCAAAAAAGAGAAGCTGAGATACAGAAATTATGAAGGTTGAGACCCTTCTATTTCCACAGCTGTCATATTTACTGGTCAAGTATCCCCAGGGGCAAGTCTCCAGGAGCAGCGTTTTTTCCTGCAAAATGGAAACAAAAGAAAGAAAAGAGGTCATGTAATCTTCAAAGTTATAATGCAGCAAGTAGCAGTGTGTTAGCACAATCTTCCATCTATGAAAGAATTCATAAATCTCCTACATCAACAGACTGCCACATTGAAGTTTTCAAAACGTACATGATGCTGCACCCTTCATCTTCCAGTGATGCCCATGAATTTGCACATGTAGTTCTACAGGAGCAAGCAGCTTCAAGTTTAGAGTCACAGGCACACTGGTCATTATCTGAGTTTCTTAGTTAGGAGGCCAAAGTTTTAAGAGACTGAATAACTGATTTTAAAGAATCTGTTTAAGTACAGCTACTTAGGGAATTTTAAGGGCTTGCAGAATCTGGGTGTAAAACAAAAGGAAAGTTACAAAGTTCAAGCCTCCATAGTCTTGTGTTTTTGGGTCTTTTAAAATCCATTTTTGCAGGTAACATCCAATTCACAGAGTGGGGAGTTGCATTCACGATTATTCTGTTGTTCAATTCCATCCTTAGTTACTTTTTGTTTTTTTATTTGGCATGAGAATGTAGCTTTAATAGCTGTGGATTTGGCTGTGCTATATAAAAACACGGTTTTGAGAAGGGCAAGGGTAATCCTGTGTTGTGGGGCATGGGCAGAGCTCCAGCCAGTACAGCGCTGTCTCTGCCTTTGTGCATTACAAACATACTGAACAGCCTTTGGGGAGGCTTCTTTTCTCTTTTCCACTTCTCAGCTTTTTTCTTTAGAAAAAAATCCAAACCAACCTATGGGCAGAGAAGCGTGGCCTTGTCTTTCTCTTCTAAACAACTATCCTTTTAGCTTTTTCCACTCATTAGCACTCTTGTAGATGCTAGCAAGGCATACAAATGTTTTAAGGTTCTTAACAAAAAAAAAATTAGTTTTTTAGGTGTAGGGAAGGGCAGAGGGCAATGAAAGTTTTTTCTCTACCTCTTCTGAATTAAATACAGCTTCTTCCTTAAAATTGGCCTCTACCAGGAGGCTAAAATACCTTGAAGGTTAGCTACAGCTCTATCTATTGCTGAGATGGTATTTACTGGATGATGAATATATTAGTTAAAATTTAAATTGATTCTACAGAGGGGTAATGTTGATACCATATTTACTGCTTTAGTGTAGGCCAATCATTAGTGTGGACAGAGTGGGAAGAAAATAACTTAAAGGTGACACTGTCTGAAATGCAGGAAATGAACAGCACTTTATAAATAATATATTTCTCCTATTATGCTAATTTTTCAAAATAAGCTTAGAGTTAAGTGTAATGTTCGATCAGTAGGTGCATCTATACTAGCATATTATTAGTCTGTTTAGTCACATCTAGAAATATGTTCTTCATATCTGTGGTTGCCAAAGTAAATAGAAATCAATGAAACTAGCAAAAGTGCTGAAGTCGTTTAAATAAGTGAAGCACTCATTAATTTAAATTTCACACTTGACATTGTTACAGACTAATCATAGAAAATAAGGCATTGACTTCTAAATATGTTCCAAGCCACTGAGGAATCCTGGAACTTTGTTTTCGAAGTGGCATTGACATTAGAGGGAAAGACCTCTGACTGCAGCAGTTTAGGCAGATGGTAATGATAGGGTAAACTTTGTCAAAAGCCTGAAGTCCATTCATATGGATGACATAAGCTTGAGGAGTTAGCAAGCAAACCATATTGAGGCACTGGGACTGAGCATGTTCTAAAACATCAAAAAGCTCTTCCTGCCGTTTTCAAACATTTAAAAATATGTGTGAAGCCTGTTCACAATTTTGTGGGAGATATACAGAGAGCTGGGGGTAGTTATACAGGAAATTAGAAAAGCCTCATCTCAGAGTGAAATAAATATGCCATCATACAAGAAAAGTAATTGGAGGGGTGTGTCAGTTCTGTTGATGTCAAACAGGTGTTCATAAATTAGAATAAATATTTATAATTGATATTAGTGATCAGAAAGTATTTTAAATTACACTGAAGAGATATAGGTAACTTGCCTCTTTCCCTCTTTTTTCATTTAAAAAAGAGAGGTTTGGAAAATGCTATTTCCCCTAGCTATTTTATCCAGTGTAGCCTGATCCTCTACTCACCTGCTTTTCTGTGGTGTGTCCAAATCACATTGCATAATGCAGCATGCAGTGGAAGTCACCTAGAAGGAAGACTACATTGCAGCTGCGGTAAGTAGCTTTGCTCTTAGGTAATGGGAGGCAGGTAGGTGACATTGGATTGGTGTTTTCTGTTTCACAGGTCAAGGATCTTGTTTCATTTCTCTGTTGTCTAATCAGTTCCTTAGTCCTGGAGAACTCTCATTCATAGAGAATTAATGTACTTCATTCTCCCCCCGCTTGAGAACCTCCTCGGTTGCTTAGAATATTTTAGAGAATTCAGAATTCCTTAGCACCCCTGACATAGATTCTATAAGGATCATGGCACACAGATGCCTTACTGTCAACCCTATTTAAAGAGTTAATTTTGCTCAAATTTGCTCCTAATGCAAGACTCTGCCAGTGTTTACTCCACTGTAAATATGGTGGTACTGACTGTTGTGAAAATCTTTTCTGATCTGATATATGAATCATAACTAAGAGTTTAAATATTAATCTTGTGGTGTGTACACAATATATTTAAGAGCAACAATATTTTTTTGCTGTTACAATCTCTTGCTTAACACAGGAAGAAATCAGTAGTAGTGGTAAGAACAGACTTAACATGAGAACATGGTGTACATCTAAATGCACTGCTAGGATATCTGAAGTCTAGTATTTACTCAAATCTTTAATAATAGATACAGTATTTCCTGATCAAGAAGCAGAGGACTGTAAAAATGTACATGGTGTTTAAGTGCCCTATCATATTACAGCTCTGTGTGGCCTAGTTTTTCACCAGATTCCAGTTAAATTGGATCAAATATAATTATATTAATATGAATTGGAGATGAAACCTAGCTGAAAATTTGGCCTTTAATCAGGTTTTATGAACCTGCTTAATATTGCTATTGGGTTTTGGATCAATTATTTAGGTGGGGTTTTTTCCAGTAACAAAAAATTCAACAGCAATTTTGACTTTGGATTTACATCCTTCATGAACTTATTTTTGTGTATAAAACTGTCCATTGAGCTTAGTGATTGTTTTATCTTTGCTTAGTACAACTTGAAGTTACTATGTAGTAACTTTACATTTTACAAACCTGTCCAGTTCCAGACTGATATGAAATGGCAGTAAAACAAATTCCTCTTGGAAGGGTTCAGACAATATTTATAACACAGGACTGCAGTCAGAAAGCTAGCTATTACTGCAAACTCTCCTATCAAATGAAACACTTGGGAAGGTGATATACCAAAGGGCTTAAATCAGTGTAAGGTGGTGGTTTGCCTTCCTTTTTGACCAATTTGCCTTTGGGGAATAAATATTTGTGTTGTAATTTGCAAGCTACTGTAAGTTTTTCTCATAAATTTTAAAAACTCCACCCTTTTCCCCCCATGAAGTTCTTGTTAGTCCTTTTTTTCCTTTAGAATCTTCCAACTAATAGTAAAAAGAAAAGCATTTTTAGTAGGAAGCCCAGGGACATGCTGTTGCTGGTTAAAATATTATGCCAAATATGATATTTAATTTGCTGTAAACCTTTCATGAGATAATACCTCTTTAGGAAAAAGCAAAAGAATCCTGTTTTACCCTTCTGATTGAACTTGTGAACCTTTGCTGTGGAGTTACACATGAAGCATTGACTGACTGTCCATGTTTACACGTGTATATATTTGTGGCTTCTGTCCTGTGTATCCCTGAGTAAATGTCCTGGTCTGTGACAGCACTGGGACTGATGAGGAGAAGGAAGGTTGCAATAAGTGTGCCTTAGTCCTCAAGTCCTGACTGTAGGGACTGATGAGGAGAAGGAAGGTTGCAATAAGTGTGCCTTAGTCCTCAAGTCCTGACTGTAGGGACTGATGAGGAGAAGGAAGGTTGCAATAAGTGTGCCTTAGTCCTCAAGTCCTGACTGTAGGGACTGATGAGGAGAAGGAAGGTTGCAATAAGTGTGCCTTAGTCCTCAAGTCCTGACCGTACACTATCCCTCCTGTCAAGTAGGTGTAAGACTTCAGTGTGGGGTAGTACTTCTATTGCAAAGTTTGGCTCATGCAAACTAATTTTTGCACCATGTATAAGCTTTAAGAACACATTCTGTTTGTGCAAAGAGTGTGCAATAGCTTCAGTATCCTTAAAATAAAAGTCTGGAATGAAAAGGGGTGAAGTGGGGTGAGCAGGAATAGAAGAGGCCTTGGAGAAGACAAAATTATTTGAACCATCTGCAAGAGAAGGTAGGGAAACAGCTGCAAAGGGGAGGGGACACACAAGCAGGGAATGTGTGCAATTAGATTCTGCTTCACATTGGGGGACTATAATTTCATTTTATGACTTTGTTGAAAATCCTCTCATTTCTTTTTTACTGTGAATGACATCATCAATACTATCAGATAGTTCACTACCAGATGGCTTTGTACCATTTCCAGTATGATATCTGGCATATCATGTTATATTTACCTGCTTTCTGTAGAGTATTTTACATGGAACAACTGCACCACTGTGTGAGAATACATTTAGCTGAGGATCCTATGTAGCTCTCAGTGGGACATAAGGCAATAAACAAAACTTGTATAACATTTTGCTCACTAGTTAATGAAGAAAGTGAATTAGCCTATTTTGAACCTGCTTGTTCATTTACTTTTCATTTACTTGTTCAATTTTCTAGAAAGGGAAGGCTATCTCCTGATTGGAATACAGTTCCAATTGAAGTGGGGAAAAGGAAGACTGTGCCACTGCATGGTGTGCTGAAAAGTGAACAAAAGCCCTTCTAAGTCCTTTCTTTTCCCCTTGTAAATTTTTTCCATTCTTTTGCCAGTTTAACCTTCAAATCATTTTTAACTTATCTTGTAATTTATAGGTAATTCTGACATTTAGAGAACACCCTGCTACCTGTAGGACCTCACTATGTAAGTAGGGCTGGAACCTTTACTGTGAATAATCTGTACCTGAGCTCTGCCCATCATTAAGGTTTTAAGGCAGTATGGTATGGTGAAGTGTAATTTTCTGTAGTGGTTCTGGAAGAAGTTGTTGACAGTTGCTCTGGAAATAGATGCTTTAGATTCTCTAAAGGATTCTCTGAAATGAAGGAAAGGAGAAAGGATTGTATAAAATCAAGGTCTGTATTCATAATATTTACATTTACTTCCAGAGTCACATATTTGTATATCTAAATTAATGTACTCTCCTTATAGGTATTCTGCTATATATCTAGATCTACCACATGTTTTTTTGTGGTCTATTTAAAACCTAGCAATGCACCTAGCTTTGCATAAAAGCTCATCAGTTAATGACAAAGCTAATCCTATACTGCCAGTTGCTTCTGACCATGCATGTTAATGTTTGGACTCAGTGATCTTAGAGGTCTTTTTTAACCAAAATTATTCTGTGATTCTATTCAGCCCAGTCATGTAATTTACAGTAACAGCTTCATATACTTGGTCTTCTGCAGAAAAAAGCTGTCAGAGGAGGGTGCTGGTTTGGTGGCATATTCGGGGTTAACAACTCAGCTCCCAAACCTGCTGTATTTGGAGCCAGTGAAAATGCTGCATGAAGGATGACAACATGCTCAAGCTGTGTGTGATACAACTAAGAAAATTGTGCTAACATTAGTAGGAAAATAGATTGATAATAGTATGCTGTAGCAGAACCCAAAAGGTGGGATATCCTTTATGCTGTGGATATCAGATCTTTGGAAATTGTTGACAGACTATCTTGTAGATACTTACATTTCACAGTGATTAAAAATGGGAGTGGCAGGTTCATTGATGGTTTGTGTAAATGTGTAGGAATGACCTCTGCTTCAGAATGTTCCAAATCTGAAAATAGGGAGAGGCTGGAAAATATGAGAGCAAAGTGTGTTTCCCCTCTTATTCTTCCATAGGCATCTGCTTATGACCTTGGAGGCAGAGTAATGCAGTATCTGGACCTGCTGAGCTGAAGCAGTTTGGCTCTTTTCAAACACAGCAGAGCTCTAATAATGAAACCTTTAAATAACAACATGCTAATAGGTTTTCTGGTGTACAAATTGAGGAAAAAGTCTATCTGCCCTGTTGTAAGCTAGTTTTGGAATATCTAAGTCATTTTCTCACTGATTTTTACAAGGTGATAAACTTACAGACGGAAATTCTTTTAAGCCATAAATACCATGCATACTGTCATGCCTAGAAGTACAGATAAAGCCAATGGGATGCTAAAAACAGTTGAAGTGCATTCCTTCTCTACCTGGTTTGCTCAGCTGAAACTGTCTGCTATCAGTTTGGGCGTACGGTGTTTGACCCTTGCCTGTAGATATAAAGGAAATAGAGCTCCCATCACTGAGCCGCAATGCACTGAATGACAAATTTGTACGCAACAGTTGACCTGAAAAGTGGAGGCTTAACCTCACATGGAAGCCTCTGAAGTTTCTCGTATCTGCTTTATCTCTGTAAACACTCTCCAGTCTTTCCCCATCTTATTTTTTTACAGACAAGACTACCATAGTTGCAGACCTGGTCTCTGAATCTTTTATTCTATTGCACTCTTTCTTATTTCATGTTTTTCACATTATGTGGCTCTGGTAAAAAAGGATGGAGTAACATCCACCATACTTTCCTTGACTTTGTGCTACAAATGAACAAATGAATTTTTTAAAATTATCATTTTGTATATTGCAGGATATACATTCTATGCTTATTTTTTTATCACTCCGCGTATTTGCAATGTTACTTTAGGGTTTTCTCATCGCAAATCTAAGTAATATAGGTCATAAATTGTAATATCTGGTAGTGCCTGATTGCAATATAAAGTTGTGAGTATAATACTGAGAAGTGATATGTACATTCATTATCTTTTACTGACCATCAGATCCAGAGTGCAAGAAATCACCTCCACAGTATGAAACCAAAGGCAAAAAGAAATTGATGTGCATTCTGTTGCATTTCCTGAGTAGGAATTTGCATTTGAATATGGAATTATCAGCTCTAGTCTTTGCATTACACTAAACAGAAAGAGAACAGAAAAAATTCCTTCTGGAGCCAGTGTCTTACACCTCCAACATTAAGCATGTGCAAAAAGAGGCATTATTTCTTCTTATCCTTTCTAAAACTCCCCATTGAGTATAGAAATGCCAATAGTAATACCATGTTCCAAAAATGTGGAAATTCAGAGATGGTACACAAATAACTTGTAAATTGGAATCAGTGATTGAACTCATGCTAGGAGAAAATTGGTAATTTACATCTAGAACATTATTTGTAGAAGTGTTTTCTCTTCTCTTGGACAAAGGCAAGAGGCAGAGTGTGATGTACCATTATAATTCAATTCTACTGTATAATTTCATTCTTGGAAATGAGACACTCCCAATTTCATATTTAAATCAAGAGATTGAAATGTTATTGCATTTCATTTATTCAGATTAAAGAATTTTTCCTCTGTTTTCTTGCTGTATGCTGTAGGTTTTTCTTGGGCATTGGGCAACACTTTAAATTACATCCCTCAGGCTAAAAGTGCAGGATTCCCAGCTAGAAGGCTGGAGAAATTTTGTGTGTTTTGGAGAGGTTCCTGAACAATTTCTATACTTCTTTTGCTCTCCAATAAGGGAAAAGGTCAGTCCTAGCTGTTTCCACAGCTGCTTGTTCAAATTTAGAGGGAGAATAAACATACACTGTTATGTTCTTCAATTCAATTATAGGAGATTTTTCTGCAAAATTGTGATGAGGAATTGGAGTGGGGACTTGACTGCTTATCTTGAAGTTTTTATCTTCCTGTTTGCTGTACTGAGTGGAGCATGAGCAGCTGGGGAAAAACATAACTGAATTTTTTCATCAGCTTTTCATTTCTGTGGAAGTTGGTAAATATATCACTGAGGGGAATACTCCTGTTCTTCTTCCTATATGTGCTTATGATTATCTTGCACGTTTTTATGACTATTTAGCCTGTTTATTAAAGTGATTTATTTGCATATAAGAGGGTAGTAGAAAGATCTACTACCTTAGATCAAGTATCTTGTCCATGGCTGGGCAAGTCCAAAAGGACGAAACAAGGCTACAGTGAATATTCGCTGAATATTCTTGCTGTATTGCCTGAGCTGCGGCATAACATCTTCCATGAGCATATCTATCCTTTCAAAAGACATGCAAACATTCTGCAAGCGTGATGTCACCATAAATACTTGTATATAAAAGACCAGAATGTTGTATTTACTACAGAAATTACATAGTTATTGCAAAAAGTCTGGGCTTATGATCTCACTTAGAAAGTTCTGGTTTGTCTTCTTGAAGGCTGTGGACTTAAGGTTCCAAGTCCCTGTGGAAGCTAGAGTTGATGTACCTGTTCCACAGAGATCCAGGCCTTCCTCTTCTCTTTTCAACTTGACAAGTAACTGTAATGACTTTCAACAAGGTAATGTAGAAGAAGGAGGGTCACATTAGAAATCCCCCTGCAGCTCTCCCTCCTTGCAGACACAACCCTGAGAAACAAATTCTCTCAACTTCATCCAAAGAGGATCGAACACCTTCTGCTGTTGTTCCCAGGCATTGTTAATTGTTGTTAATTTCCAACACCTCATTAATTATTTGCTATTATAGATGTGAGTGAGGCAACTGCCCTTCACCCACGGATAGTCACAAGAATGGATCATTAATAACTACAAAAATTTTTTTACTTTTGAAGTTGAAAGGGAGCTTGTATGAAAGTCACTTTGTTTGCAGGAAAAGCCTGGTACAGCATCATGGTGTCATTTCATAATGCATGTGAACAATGCCTTGACATGCCAAAGCAAAAAACAGGGAACAATGATAACACTGCAGTTGATTTAATCAACAGTGGTTGAACAGAAGCAGCCCCTTCCTCTCTGCACTACTTCTCATTTAACTTGTTTTTAAAAGAATCATTTTGATTCAATACATGCTGGTGATACCATACATAAAAGTTTTAAATCCTATAAAAATGCACGGTAAGGTTTATTCTTTAGTATGCAAAGCAGCGCATTAAGCTAGTATTCTTATTATGATAAGTCTGAGAAGCCTCAGACAGGACTGAGACTTCTAACAAAGTAGTATTAGGACAGTCTCCAATCAAGGAATTCACTGCACAGACAGCTTGAACAGTCCTCAGAAGTATGAATGTGTTTCCTAAGGTGATGCTCAGGAATTTATGTTCTTTATCCTAGGAGTTGGGAGAAGATGCTCATTATTTTTGTGATAGCAGCATAGCAGAAAAGGAATTTCTTCTGCCCCTTTCCAGCTTGTGTTCAAAGCTGAGCATGTCAGAACAGTTTCCACAACAGAAAAGTTTGACCTTCTTGAACAAAATTTTGAGTAAATCTAAAGGTAGTGTCCAACAACCTCTTCACTGTTGGCTTTGGCTTCTGGGTCTGCCATACCCAAGCCATGCAGGTGTTGTCAGAAATCTGTTACATGTCATTCCTGGGAAATGTTTGTCTTTGTCTGTCAGTGGCTGATACTCAGGTGAGGTAGCAAGCTTTAAGGCTATTATTTGCCTCCATTCTCTGTTCTGGAAAAGTTGCCATCCAAGGTAACCTTAAAATACATCCATTCTGTGGCTTCTCTTTCTTTTTACCTCTGTCAGCTTTCACTTTTACCTAGAATGTTCGGTCACTCACTGCACAGACATTTGGTAATGACAGCTCCATGGCTGGCTGAAAATCAGTATTAGATTATAGCCTGAAAACAAGAATTGGGTCATAGGCTGGTCATCTTTCACTGTTTTAGCTGCAGTGACTGAGTAACTGCCAAAGAGGGGTAGTAACTTCTGCTCCTCCAGCCAAGTCCAAGTAGGATTGTGAATCAAACCCGTCATCTGCCATTGTTCACAGCCTGGTGTATTCACTTTAATTAACTTTTTAAAAAAGATATTAATATATAAGGCAATGAATTTCAGCAGCTGGGAAATTTACACACCACCCCTTTGTGTGCCTCTTTAATGGTCTCCACACATTCTTCAGAGTGGGTGGGTTGTAATTTCAATAATTTCCACGGAGTTGTGATTTCTTTAGCTGCTGCAGCTTTTTCCAAAAGGGACTATGAAGCAGAGCCAAGAGGTCATCTGGGCAAAGACTGAAGACTCCTGTTCTCTTAAGCCAAGTTACTTATAAAAATAGTTCCATATACTAGCCATTGCACAGGAAATCTGAAGTAGAGCCAAGAAATGCATCCATGTCTTCTGAACTATGCTAATACCTTTTAATACCAGAGATATCTTCCAAAGCTGGATTTGAATTCAATGAGTTGAGCCTCAGACATCCACCTTACAAACTAGTCAGTGCAGGGCACTTCAGACTTCCCCATAACAACAGCCCCCTGATGCTGCAGATGCTCCTGTTCTCTCCTCTGAGAGAATGGAGGTTCATAATGTGGATCTCAGCTAATTAGGGTAGTACCTGAGTTACACTACTTTTGTCTTTTTTTCTTTGCTCTGTGATGTGAAATAATGAAGCAAACAACACAGACTTAAATATTTTCTTCTCTAAAACCTTCTGTGCATATTATAAATCTAAATGGTTCTAGCCCTGAAGGCTGAAAAGGGCCATTAGATCATCCATTTATTTCTACAGACTGTGAAATTTCATCTCTCCTGACATTGTCTCACACCTTTTACTGGATCACAGGATCTTCTCTGTGGGCCTCCAGCTTTGCTTTGGAGAGATCAATAGGCAAGACATCTACCACTGTCCTGATTATTTTGCTCCTAGAGCTGATAAGCCTCAGTGATTAATGATTTGGTAATCAAAAGTAAATGTTTTCTGTAGAAAATACAGGGACTTTGCAAACACTTAAATGTTATCCTCAAAAAATATGCAATGCATATTGCAAACTGAGAATTCGATTAAAACAGTAAATTATATCCTACAGCCTTGTCTCGAGTCTCGCTCTGAAAGAGATAAAACCTTCCCAGGAAGTGTTTTCACCAGATGCCAGGTCTGTATTTGTTTTAGAAGAGCTGAAGTATAATGAAGTACCTGACTTAAGACTTTACAAGATAAGAAGGGCCTGGTTGGTGCTAAAGCTTCATTTTTAATTCATTCTTTATTATGGGGGCTGTTCTCTCTGGGAGGGTGAGCTGTGATCAGGAGCACAGCCAGGACAGATAAGGCGCGTGAACCCTGGCCTGAAAGCTGACAAACTACCACAGCTGAGCAGTCAGTTACACTGGAGACAGATCTCTTTCCAAGCTGAATTTATTCCCAGTCACCTCCAAAAAAGACTCACTAAAAATGGAATGCACCACAATGATATATGACTTTTAAAAGTTTATAGTCTATGTGCCTACAGGTTTCTGTCAGGAGGTAACAAGAAATGAGAGGAAAGCCTGCCTCTACACATGTGTACGTGTTGGTACGCACATGCTAATACAGACATAGAAACTCATGTGTGTGTGTATATAATGATAGTTACATATTACAGTATTTATTACAGTAGACTGTAGACTTAAATCACAATCAACTGGGTTTAATGAATCAGAAAAAACTAAACCCAGCAAAACCATGAAATCATATGAATATTCTCTTTAACATGTTTTGTTGGAAAAACTTCATATTTGGTTTGAAAATTAATTTGGTGGTTCCAGTTTTTGTTTCTATGTGCTCTGCTGTGTAATTATTTTCTTGGTTTTCATAATGACTGACATGTACTCATTAGTGATTTTTGTTTAGTTTGCTTGTATTTGCTATGAATGCAATTTCTTTATAGAGAAAGCATTGTACATTGCTTTGTTATGTCATACACTATCTAGCATGGTGGTCCTAAATGTTCCTGTGTGCTACCCTAGTACAATTAACATATGGTCATGATGCTTGTATTTCTCAGTTTCCATTTGTGCTGGAAACTGATTTCATTCATTAGTCCTGTGAAGTTGAAGAAAGTTTAATATTAGGCAGTTCTGAGCCTGGAAAATCTTGTATTCCCATACTTAAGAGACCAAGAGTAAGAAACAAACAAACAAAACCCCAAATTTTTAAAGGAAGCAAAATTCCTGGAGATGTGGTACAGCTATCAGATGTTTAAAGGAAGATATTTGCATATGCAAATATGATAGCTGTATGTCCAAATAGTATACTCACAAATGCATATCAGTAAAAGAAAAGCTTGATTGTGATGGACCAAAAACTTGCTTCTTCATATCCTATGAATGTATTCTTTATTATGTTGACAGTGTGTTTAGCTTTAGTCTGACCAGAGAAGGTGAAGTCTGTTTTTTAATTATCAGCATAATATTTTATAGTTCTTTAGTTGTAAGGAAACCCCTTTTTTCATTGCAAAACAAAAGTAGAAATCTTGAAACCAATGTATTTATCTCTCTTCAGGGGCTAGGGGTTAATATCCAATAGCTCATAACATCTTTATTATAATGCATTTATAATGATTTACTGGAATGACTCTGTAGCTAAGTATCTAATGTCAAAGACTAGATTTGGTGTGGTGGAAAATGTCGTATCCTTGGGTAGCTCTAGGGAAAATGAGGCTGCTTTCTGTGTAATTCTACCAACTGTAATACGAATAGGGGTAATTGCATTAATGTCAATTAAGCTATTAATAATGCCCATCTTGTCATTCCTAAATATAGCAGTCACTCATATGTGCTACTGTCGCCTGTAAAGACTGTACGCAAATGAGATCATGGCTTATTTATGCTTTAAAACCTGGCTGACAGCCAGTCTTGTATCTCTTGTATACCATCGAAATAACTACTATTTTGGAGAGAAACCACCTAAGGTGCTTGAAGAGACCACGTCCTGTAGCTGTCATGGTGATCACCTCTTACTGCACACACAGTTCCTTTGTAATTTACAGCCCGCCAGGATGCCAGCAGGGCCCTCTGTGTCACTTCCAGTCATGCCACAGGAAGTTTTGCCATGACTGACCGCAAAGTTCTTTAGAGCAATGCTTGCAGCATCTCTGTGCACTTGAAGAAATGTCAGCTCTGTTGATGACTTTAGGTTTCCTGTATGATAGGCTATAACTAGGGATGAAACTGCCCTTGCTAACCATCTATTGTGGGTTCTACTATTTTGGCTGCATTTGTGAAACAAAAATTATCTTTCTAATGCCATTTAGAGAGTATTAGTTTGTCTTAAGTACAATTACCCCTAGACAATTTAAAGACAGAGTTCTGGAATAATGCAAATGGACACACAATCTCCATAAAACATACACAGATCTATATTTAATAAAACAGTTGCTGGAAATTGATGCAACACCTTCACAGAATCAAGGGCTACTTGGTGTGTTGTGCAGTGCTTCAAAGATAGTGGTCGAATGTTCATCATCAGCTAAAATGTGCAGAAAACCATCATTAGCAAATTTCAAGGGTTATCATAGGGGTCATTCTCAGAATTGAGAATTGTCCTTCAGACAAGAGGAGAGAAAAATATGAGAGGAACCTTTCAGTCAGAGCTCATGACAAATGAGAGGCCGTGAGCAATTCCCACAGGAAGACAGAGAGAAGTACCATGATATGCCTACATCAAGGAGCAGGAAAGGAGGCAACGGATGATATGTGTGCATTGAGGGCAAGAGAGGAAAGGGAAGTGAGAACGAGACTGGAATTGTTTGTGAACACCCCTTGATATTCTAATGCTGCTCAACCTCCTCCCATCTCCAGAGAGCCCGGGGTAAGGTTATAATAGGTGAACTCATTTTTGTAATAAAGTTGGCTGTAGCTCTAGGCCATAAATCACAGGTTCAAGTGCTCAAACTTATACATTTCTCTCTTGCCTCACTCTCTCTTTCTATTTATACTTTGATATGGATGAATCACTGAATCTAAGGCAGGAAGAGAGAGTAATTCTGTCATTCCTATAGAGAATAATAAATTTACATATTAATTATTAGGCATATTTTTCCGAAGAGCTACATTCTATTTTCTTCTACCAAAGGAAAATATAATTTCAATGAACCTGCTACTATTACCATCTTAACTGACTTCCTACCACAAGGTTTTAATGAGTCTACAGCTGCTGTGAGTGCTAGCCATTAGATGGACTGCCTCTGAAAGTGTGCATCCTAGGCAGCTGAATCTTACTCCTGACTCAGCTTTCATTTATTCCTTCCTTCAATTATTTCTTGTTCCAATTAAGTTCAAATATCCCTAGTGATGCAGTGTCTCAAAATCATGCAATCTTTACAATTATTAGCATTTTAAGGACAGCTTAAATGAGGCATCGATACCTCCTTGTCCATTTTTGTCCCTTTTGAGTCAAAACTTTGTCACCTCTGTTAACTAGGCATATTTGAAACAGCTGTTTAAATCCTCTTCCTTCATTTTAATTTCTTTCATAACTTCTCCCTTTAAGTACAGGTCCAGTAAAAATGGCTTCTCTGTTTAAATAAGGGTCCAATGTAGAATGAGAATGAATGTTGTCATATGAAGTGCATTTCAAATGTAATAAAGCAGAAAGGAGTTCCTGGCCCCTCTGTCAGTTGTAAGAGGGTGCGTAGTGTGATCACTATAGCTCAGTGGCTGCAAAGCAGAAAATGAAGATTGTAAAAACGTCACATAAAGAAAAAATGCACAGTGGATTCGTTTTGCGATGCTCATAATTCAGTAATGCCTTTAAGTAGCTAGAAGAAATATAATAAATGTTTTTCCACAACATTGATCATACTGTATCAGAGGAAATATTAGTGTGCAGGGAGCCATGATTATGCTGGTAGTAATTCTCAGTGCAGAAAACTCCTAGAAGATGGGACCCTTTATAGGCTGAACTTTTATTGGCTGCAGTTATTTACCTTTAAGAATACGCCTAATACACTGTCCTATAGCTAAATATTTTTGTGAAAACTCAAACCAGCAACTGTCAGTAAATCAAAAAACCTGCTAGCACTTTATAGAATTTATGTTTACTTATGGACAATCTGATAAGTTCTGAGATACAAAACATGACCAATCAACCACGTAAAACAAACTTTCCTGCCGTGTTCCAAAATCTGGGTTTGGTCAGACAGGTTAATTGTGCATGATCCCATCAAACCATTGCCTATAAGTGTAAAGTATCCTCAAGAAATGTAATGCAATGTTAGATTAGGCAATAGATTAAAGCACAGAGTTATCTGAAGGTTATAAGCAAACATATACGGACCACCTTGGACGACAGCCTTATCATACTGCAAAACCCATCCAAGTCACCAAAACATGTCTGGGCTTTGGGCTGCGGTGAGGAGCCCGGTGTGGGTTCCCAGTGCTGGCCTCTTGCTCCTCAGGCTGGTAGGACACGGTAGTGCTGGGGCGGGCTGTGGGTCAGCCCAGCCAAGGGGAACCACCGGGCACCTGGGGGAGGCCAGCCAGGGTGCCCAGCTTCAGGGATGGCACATGGGCACTGGGGATCAAGAAAGGAGAGCAGAGGCTGGAGGTGAGGAAAGTGGAGACAACCAAAAGGTTCTTCCACTGATGCTGAGATGGCCCTTTCCCTCCACTGGAGGGGATGGAGAGGCTGAACATGGTGTGAGGAAAGCTTGTCTGCCAAAGCGCATCTTACTGACTTCTGGGCTCTGAAATATCCCATTGTCTTTAGAGAAGACAGTAAAATATTCATGCTCATTTATCATTAAGCTCCTTTTCAAGAGGATGGTTGAATATGGTTACAACTTTTATCAAGGGACTATGCCTATGAACTTCCAAGGTGTTGCTCATAAGCCTAATGCAGCATTCCTGCAACAGGATCTGCTGGGCCAGGGCCTGAATGAGCAAGCCCAGTGTGCGGATCATTGGCTCGAGCCCTACAGAGCATCTGGTCTCTGAAGACAGAGATTGGTTTTGTTTCCTTGATAGACATTTTAGGCAAAAGTTTAATGTGATTGTTTCCCTGAGCAGATGGTCCCCCAGTCTTGAAATTTTAACCATTTCCAGCTTTTTTCCTGAAACACACTCTGTGACTTTCCTTACATTTTAAATAGCAAGATTGTATTTTCTTAGAATAGAAAAGACAATCACACTCCCTACCATGGGCTAATAGCCTGTGTTGGAGACTAAAGGTCAGTTTTGCATGATCTGTTCTTTGTGTCACTGCTTGTGACATGATCTTAGGCAAGTCATTTAGACTTTCTGTGTTTTAGTTGATCCATTCTAAAAGTAATTAAAATAATAAGCACATCTCTCAGCAGTTATTGCATAGGAATTAAAGAGTTAAAGGCCTTTGGCAGGTTGTGTCAAAACAAGGAAACTATATTAGGCTGAGAATTATCAAATGCACAGGTTCTGTTGTCCATCTTCATATACCTTGTTAAAGCAATGGTGGTATTTAATGCTCTTGTGATGGAATTACTATGGCAATACTTTATTCTGTGTAGTTTTATATAGAATGTGTTACATGTATATTGGTCTGAGGGGTACTTATTTGCATATGAATATTAGAGTTTTAAATGCAGCAATCAAGAGTGTTGTCTTAGTACAAAGTATAGCTGTTGCTATAACTTGAAAGACAGTGCCATATAGGAGGAGGGGTGGGATTAAACCGGAAGCCGTAAATGGCAATTGATGTCAAGATTAGTCAGTCTTGCTTCAAAGGGGAAACACACTTACAGGTAAGGCGTGATGTAGTGCCAGCCCTGTGCAGCTCTGCATACTCCAGAAGGCTCTCAGCCTGGAGCTCAGTGCTGTCCCCTCCCCGGGCACTGCCCCCCAAACAGGGAAAAGGACACTGGTTTGTATGGTTAAAATGCGCCCTTGGGTACAATGAGCGGATTTCTGATTCTCTGTAAAATTAACATTTAACCCGACGGCAGCCTGCTGCCTTCCAGGGCGAAGAAAGGTGTTCACGTGTCTTATTTTAAGTGGTGATTGAGGCGGACTCCTGAGGGGTGTGCGGATGTGCGCCGGCACAGCTGCCGCTGGGTGGCACTGTCGGACACGGCTGGCAGGAGCAGAGCGCGGCGGCGGGAGGCGCGGGCCGGCCGGGCGGGGCGCACCTGCGGGCG
>WBMZ01001333.1:0-24468 GCA_013400975.1 Atrichornis clamosus | reverse complement strand
CCCGGCTCCTCCCGCGGCCCCGCTCCTCCCAGGGCCCCGCCCGAGGAAGCGGCGGCCCCGGCGGTGTTGCCAGCTCCGCTCTGCTCCGCTCTTCCCCTGGGGCCTTCCTGGCCGCACCTGTACGCTCCCGCTGCTCCTGCTCCTTCCCCTCCTCAAATAAGCGCAGTCGCGCAGCACTTCGGAGGTTAAGCTCCCCGCGGCGTCCCCAGAACACCGAAGTCAGGAAGCGTGACAGAATTTGAGGAGCACTTAGGACATTTACGAACACAATAGCTGGAAACAATCCTTCTGAAACCCGCCTGCTTTGGCCAGGTGTCCGTGCCTCATCTCACGAGGTCACTTGGCAGTGACAACTCCCGGGTAGTTTTCAGCTGGGCAAGAAAGGGACATTATGGATCTGTAAAAATGTGGTGAATGCTAGGTGTCTGCAGTCATTTTTGATGTATGAACAGACATAAACACTAGTAAAATATTAGCTGACACTAATTTATTGCCATATTTGCAATCTGGGAATGAATTTACTCGTGTCTGCACAGGCAAGTAATCTGTGCTCACCTGTACTGGGCAGAACACGTGGCCTGTATTTATCTCTGTAAGCTTTAGTCCGAAGTTTCAGCAATATCAGAGAGAAACTGTAGCTGAGTAATTCCCCAGTGTTACCTACCAGGCCTCAGGCCATCCAGCCCAAAATGTTGTCAAGGTTAGATGCATTCCCAACAGCAAGTACGTCACCACCTAAACAACGAAGGCCAGTAGTATGCAGGAAAGGAGGTGCAGCATATTTTAACTAGCACAAAGGCGGAAGCCCAGGCTTGGCAACATTCTTATTCTGTATCTCCAGGTGAACAGAAATTGGTAACAATGTGAAATGAGGAAGATTTGTCTTCCAAAGTCTTTTTTCTTACCAGTATACAGCTCATGGGTTTACTAGGCACTACAGATAACAAGAGTAAATGATTACTACATGCGTTTTAGCCTCACCTAAGTTTGATATTTACCCATACTTTACTATTTCCCCTAAGGAAAAAAGAGATACCTCAAAGAAACAAAACATGCTATGTGTAAATTATTATTATCATAATTCTAACTGCATTTAACATTTTTTCCTCAACCTTTCATCTGTGCAGTACATGTGGACCAGGGACTTGGTCTTTAGCTTCTGTACTGCACGATAGAAGGCCTTGCGGATAGTGTGCCATATTTTTGCATTTCAAAAACGCCCCAAAAATGAAGATGCCTAGTTTGGATCATTCCGTAGATTTCATTGGTGATTCAGTGCAAATTAGTTAATTCATCCTTGATCTGCGTAATCCAAACCACTGCATGAAGTCATTAATGGTTCTTACTTATAAAAGGATAATAATAATGTATCAAAAATGTTTGATGACTGGAGCTGTGAATCTATTGAGAATTGCAGCTCATGGATGACAAACACTATAAACCCATGCGTATTGATACCTGTCAGTGTCTAACTGTAAGGCAGCGCTGAGCAGTAGACTGGATTTGGTGGAAAGGTATGGTTTGTGTTTATTTATTTATTTACATTACACTGAAGAACCTGTACTGCAAAGATATTGTTTGTGATTAGAGGAGCGTCACTTGTTCCCTACCTGCTGTCTTGCTGTTCTTGACTGGCTTCTCTGCCTCATCCCATGCATTCCTTCTGCATGCTGGATTTTCAATACCCAGTAATGAAAAGACACACAAATATTGGAAACCCACAATCCAAATGTAACCCAGCTACTTTTCATACAGTTCAAGAGACATATAAACCTTTGTAACCCAGTGCCCACTCAAGTCAGCACAGGTGGAAATTGTCATTTCTCACTGCTGGGTATCTAGCAGTGGTGCAGGGATAGGGATCCCAAAGCACTGCACTGCCTTGCCTAATGCAGGGAAATGCTAAGTGAAAAAAAAAAGCCCTTTCTTTTGTAGGCTGCACTGAGGGGATTACTCCTTTCACAGAGGTTACCCAAGATGGCTATCAGGTAGCAATAACTTTGATTGCTAAAAGCTGCAGTTAAGCTGATAAGCAGGAGGGAAGAGCTGGGATATCCCATTTCAAATCTGTGTGTCTAAGTCCAAAGTCCCAATTTTTATAATCTTGCTCTGAAAGCACCTAAGAATTATTTCTCAAAAAGAGACGTTTCAGTTTAACCTGATAGCATTTCATCTTTTTTCTTTTTCTTATTTTTTTTCCTGTTCTAGACAGAAGTAGCATCATTATATTCCTTTGAACTGCAAAGTGCCAACAGAAGGGTAATAGAATAATGAGACTGCACACTACCTAAAGGAAGCAGGTGAATTTTTTCCTGGTGTGTTTCAACCTGCCTATCTCCAGAGCCATCCTCTTTCTGCTGTTGATCAAAGCCTGAGTTTTCTGAGCTAGTTGTTTAGACTATAGGCTTCTCATACAAGGGCTATAATTTATATACATATACAATTATATATATAATTTTATAGGGTCTTCAGGCACAACTCCATCGGGGAAAAAATTAAATACTCTAGCCTTTAATATTCGGTACATGTATATGCTTTAAGTCTCTTTAATTTTTTATTCCAGTAATTGGCAGAATTAGAAAATGATGACTAGCACAATTTTAAAGTCAAACAGCAAAGCCTCCATCCAGTTGTATTTCTAAAACCTACATTCATTTACAAATATCTTGGGTGCTACAGACCATTAATATCATATGGATTGTGTGGCACAGCTTACTTCTCTGTATAGGCAGAATAAAATCAGAAAATGAAGGAAAAGTCCATTAACCCCTTAGAAAACATTAAGAAAGACAAAGGGAATACAGAAAAAGAAATGGTGAAGAAAGGGGCTGAGAAGATGTGAGGCCCTTGAACTTTGACCAAAGTAAATAAATACTTTATTCCTTGATGCATGAAAACAATGCTGTTGTGAGGCTCTGAGCTCATCTTACCTTGTCTCCTTCTCTTTTCTTTGTTCTTAGCATTTCTGTTTTTAGAATACACTTATAATTGACAAGATTACAATATAACTAGGAATTCTGTGTATCTCATTACCTTGAGATTGACTGTTATAGTAATGCATGTGCCCATTCATCAATGTTTTGTCATGATTTCAGAAAACCATTCCATATTCAGGAAGACAGGAGATACCAAATGGATTGCTTTGCAAGTAGAGCATCTTTATTGCCCCTTTCTGCATAGCCCATCATGCTGTCACTCTCAGTTATCAGATCAGGCAGACTGTTACTCAGCAGACATTTTTTTTCTGCAGAACTTGCATCTGAATTCAAGTTAACAGCTCCTTGGTGCTTTGGTGCTGATGTACTGTACTAACCAGTTAGTACAAGTACCTTACTATTTTCATTATCTCTAATCTGAGGAGAAGAATACATAAAAAGACCTATTAAATAAACATTCTACACCTGTAGGTTCCTCTCGTGCAAAAAATTACCAGCTTTTCTTTTCTAAAAGCTTGGGTCCATTTCACCTACAACTCCTTTGGCAGTACCTTTCAAAGACGTCAGTACATCAGGCTAACATAGTTAGTGGTTTCTTATCCCTTCTTTTTCTGTAATCTAAGAACTTTACAGTTATCTTTGTTGTTTGAGTATCTGATACTAAAATATTGAAATTCAGCACAAGTTTTAAAGATGGGACAGCATTTTCTACCTTCAACTTTTTAGGACGGTATCTGATTTTAATGTTATCTTGCTTATTTTTATTCCAAGGTGGGCTGCCTTTGTGTGCAAGCTCCTTGTGAGTGCCTCCAAAAATATCAGCATAGTTTAAGAAATTCAACACTGTTCTGCTACACCAAGTTAACCACAGAACAGGAGCTACCAGGTATGGAGAATGAGAGAGATGGGCTGAGACAGAGGGCAGCAGGAATCACAAAAAAGACACCAGCCCAGGGTGCAAGATGCCCTCTGAGCAAAATGCCCGTCACCTGTACCACCCTGGTCCACATGGTTTTACCTAAAGAGAATGCAGTGTATTTCTCTTATATACTTCCATGTCTACAGGTTGGAATCTGTAACTTCAGTAGATTCTTTCCACTCTATTTTTATCTTATTAGATTTGGCATATATATATATCAATTAGATCAGATTCAAGGGAATATTGTGTGCATAAAATACACTGGAAACTTGTATCTTAAGTTTCAGCAATTTTTTATAGCTTCATTATAAAACTCCAGAAAACTGTTCCATATTAATACAAATGCTTACATCCCTTTAGCTGCAGTGGCATTAATTGGAGTTACCATAAGTTATCATCATTCTGAAGAATACAACCTCTCAAAGTACATTTAATAAGAGTGCATTAATGAACAATTATACTAATTAATTTACCCTTCCAACATAACTCTCTTAACTGCAGTGGGTGATTGAAAAAAAGAAAACTATCAACAACAGAGATGCCTGTGTGAGACAGGAACCTTTGACCAACACTGTGAGGCAATCCCCTGCAAGGGCAGGTGAGAGTTCTTAGTAAGAGTCACTCCTAACTTATTTCTGTTTATTCATTTAGTTTTTCTGTTTATTTCTTCCACTTATGGCTATTTTTTCAGTGCTGTTCCATTCTCATTTGAATAGCCTGTGCTATATATTGGCATAAGTTTGTTTAGTGGCTAGACACATAAATACTTATTGCTTGTACAATTATAGAACAATTACACTTTTTCATCAAGTTTATCAGTTAGGGGTTAGGCAAAGAAACAGAATTCCTGTGTTAGCACAACACAGAAACTTGGATAACTTGCTTAATTTTACTGACTTGGTTCACTCGTAGTAGGGAAAAAATAGTATCTGCTGTCACACGCACTTTATATATTGAGTGAAATAATATGATAATTGGACAAAGACAACTTGGAAACACTTTAAAAATGAAAGATCAGACCAATCTGCAAAAATAATCAGTGGAAAGGATGTTTCTTTGTCTTTTTATTTTAAGGGTAGGCAGTGGGAGAAGAGGCAGTTTATTCTTACCAAAATTGAATAGTGATTCCTTAGTACTCCATGACTGCTCCAAATAGGGAACGACTACAAATTAAATTTGGGGAAATGAAACAATACAATTTTTCACAAATTATAATTATTTTTTACATTTCTTTCCCTCACTTTATTTCAATTAGGTACATCATCTTTTCTTTGCTGTTTCCTGTTAAATTATCAGTGTGGATGCTTTGTACTTGACAAAGCATCCACACTGATAATTTCCCTTATGTTCCCTAATTAGAAGTAGAATTTAAGGTCTTCCGTACAAAATTGCGCAAGTGTTAATAAAATGTCTCTCTGCTGGAAAACGAAATTAATGTCTTTAGTGGGATAATGGCACCGCCTGGGACACCAAAACACCAGCAAAAACCTGTGCTATGGATAGCGCGTCCCCTTTCCCCACCCACTAAACACTTTCCATCCAAGTAAAGTTCCCCATAGCCTAGACTTGGCAGTCTGTGGCTTTTGCCTCCCTGGATCACACGAGGACACAGATGGTTACCAGGACTGAGAAAGATGCCAGGCTTGAAATTCTTCAGCATTGATCCCTCCAGCTGCAAGAGCGCTGCAGTGCAGAAGCTGTGTGGCGATGCTCTCCCTGCCCCGAGCAATCCCCTGCACATTTGGCTTTCCAACCACAGATGGACAACCTATGGCCAGGAGAATGCTTGGCCAGGTTTTGCCATACCTGCCACTGTGAGCATGCCCTCAGAGCCTGTAGAAAGCCCCTCTCTTAACTATGGTCTTGCAAGACTACCACTAGCCTCCTATTTCCGTAATGTGTAGTTTTGTAAATGTGCTGAAAGTTTAAATGACTTTGAATTACTGCTACTAAGTGGCCTTTTCTTTCCTTGAAATGACAAGGATTTTGGCTTTTAACAAAAAGAAATAAAGTCACCTTGATAACACTAGATCTGAACATTTACAGGTGTGTATAGAAATTTATTTAATTCTGAGCAAATGAACAGCCCTTTTTTAGTCAACAAGATAAATTATGCAAGTAAAGTTTTATACCCACCAAAGACTTTGTTTACGAGTTTGGTTTTTTGTGCCTGGTTTTCTGCGGCTATGGCAGTAAAGCAGACAGAGATGCTCTGCAAGCTGTGGCACCTGACAAAGCCCCGCTTGTAGATGTCCACGCTGCCTAGGTAAACTCACTCTGCGCCTCTTCGCACTTTCACATGCACTTCACGAAAACTCAGCCTGAATGAGGTCACTTACCACATGATTCAGTCAAAGCTGTTTCAGCTACTGGTTTAAATCATCTTGATCGGAGCCTCCCATCGCACCAGTGGGGGTGCCCCTAGTGAGGCACAGGATAGAGATCAGCCACTTCACCTGGCCCTTCCTGCTCCACGTGCCACCGACTGGCCGGCCATGTGCTGGGATGTCTCTTGTGAAATTTCCCCTGCATGAGCAGGAGTTCTTGGCTGCTCCATTAGGGCAGCCCTCTATCCTGCTTTGCACAGCCAGGGCCAAGGTTGAGGTCTGAACCTAGTGATTGCTGTGGGTTTCCCAGAGGAAAGAGTACTCTGATTTTTTTTTTTTTTTTAAGTCACTGGGAGTGTTTGAAAGGACAAGATTTCCTAATCCTAATCAGGAGCCAAAACACCCTGCACACAGGGTAGCATTGATGGGGGTGAGCTTTGCACCTCAGACAGGCAGGAATGCCAGTGGTGCCACTGCTACTACTCCTGGCACGCTGGGGCCGTGTCTGCTGCCTGACTGCCACAGGAACTATGTGCCTAGTTCAAGGAAAAATGTCTGGCTCAAAGTACACAGTTCTTCAGGGAACAAGAAATTTGCCTCTATCTTAAATTATTTTGCAGCTACTTAAATAACTGCTGTGCTAGAAGCTCTGCAGGCAATAATTATTCTTCCATTTTCTTCTATTAGGCAGCTCTGAATTGAGCCATGAAAATTGCTTGAAATCACAGCAGACAAAGAGAAAACTTTTGGATGTAATTTATTTTGGGATGTTCCAAACCAAAGCTGTTGTCCAAACCGAAAAAGAAGTCCAGCCCTGCCAAGTCCTTAATCACTGAAATGAAGAAAGAGACCACAAAACTGCATAAAAAAAAAGGATTGAGACAATTTTCCTACTCTGAAAAAGCCCCTTTTCTGGAGTTACTGTCAGAAGAAAATAAGGGAACAACAAAACCCCTTAATACATCACCGATGTAGCTCACTGGAGGTTACTTGCGGAGGCCAAACCTTTGAAATGGGAGCAATGCTGGAGTTTGTCCTTGTTGGGAGAGAGCTCGTATGTGGACTTAGCATTTCAGAAAATAAAGCCTTACTACCATTTCCAGGGAAATTTGCAATGATGTGAGAGCAAGAATCTTCTTAAGAGTGTCCACCATTAGAACATAATTGAAACATAATATCCAAGCTCTTACAGCAGATATGAAGCTCATCTTAAAATCATTTAGCAGATACAGGATGATGGTATTATTTCTAGCAGAGAAGTAAAAAAGAGCTCACTCTGTGAGAATCAGGTGCCATTGAGCTCGACACAAGATAAACACAGAGCAACAAAGTTCCTCAACCACGCAGCTTATGTCTGGAACCAGGAACGAAGGTATATTTTAAAACTCTGGAAATATGATCTGACAAATGGTGTAACTTTTGTTGAAAGGACCAATGTATATTTAAAATACAAATGTATCTAAGTTCTGGCAAGTTCAGAGTTTAAATCTAGTCTGAAATACGATGCCACAAACATGAAAAAAAAGGCAACAGCGAACCAAATTGTATGATTGGGAAAGCTAGCTGTGAGTGAAACAATTTTAGCAAATCCCATTAAACATTTGTTATGAAATATAAAATCATCTGTACTATCCCTCACATGGCAACCACCAGTTAGCAATATTTTGTAAGCATCAAACCAGAAAAAGTCCTGACAAGGGATGTGAAGAAGCAGAATGCAGTACAAAACTGGTTTCAGCAAGTATATTTCATCTCGGGATGCAAATGCTCACAGCACAGTTTTGCTCAAGTTACTAAATACAAGAGCACAATTCCTGGGAAAAAGCCCTGCAGGCTCACCCCTCGTCCCCTCCCTTCATTGCTGTTTGCTTAAAACATTTGTGTGTACTTAACTCCCCAAGATATGTCCCTTGGTGTCTCTGGGTGGGATCCAGTGAGCACACAGACATCCCATTTGAGCCTGGGACCTGCAGTCCCAGGCACCCCTGTGTCCTACACCTCAGTGTGTTTCTGCTCTCCCAACACAGCCAGTCTTACGTCTCAGCCTGCTCTCAGCCAAGTGGGTGCTACAGGCCAGGATAAGTGCTTTTACTCCTATTTCATCTGTCACATTCGCTAACTTGTTCTTTTTTTGTTTTTTGTATTTTGAAGCATGTCATCTCTGTGATATGTATGGTACTAGAGCCCACACAGCACTACTCAGTAGCATTTATTTCCTCAGGAACCATGAGACTTGACTTTTCCACAGAAAGAGCTTTGCTATTTTGAGTGTGGAATGAGGTGCATGACTGCTCCTGGAGGTCCCACTCCCAAATAGAGAGTAAAGGAAAACCTTGGATGTCTCCCAGTGCATAGCTGAGCCCAAAGGGCTCAAAGAAGAGCCAAAAAGCCTCTTTTCCAAAAAGATCAGCAAAACCTCAATTACATGTTCTTAATACAACAGAGAAAACTCTTAAAATATCGCATTACAGCAGGCTCTGAGGTGTATGTACGACATGCCTGCAGCCCATCATGCTGAACAACATCAAGGTAGAGGTGCTGTAAGTGAGACTGCCCTGCCTGCAGGAGCGTTTGTGGCAAGGTCTGCAGGGAGCAGGAACAGCTTGGAGATGTCCAGCTGGTACAGCAGAAAACCAGGCAAGCTCTGGGCACACAAACACCTCTCCACATCCTGACATTTTGCTGTTTCCCTGTGCTCCACTAGGTACTTCCATTTGTTATTTCTTGTCAGGTAAAAGCTCTGGGCCATTTCAGTCCTGTGTGTTTCAGCAATGCCGAGACCTGAGCTGCTAAAGAATGCGACTCCTCCATCCTACAGTTACACCACAAGTCATGAATAATAATAACACCAGGGATGCGTGTGTCTCTGTTACAGCTGCAGCTCAGCGAGGCTTTTTGTCCTATTTTTAATTTATACCTCCTTGGACATAAATTCTGACTGCAGCAGGTCAAAAATACAAACCAAACATTTAAAGATCACACTTCTTAACTTAGAGGCCATTAAAGTATTCTGCCCACCTCAAACAATAGATGATTCGTCTGTGAAAACTGATGATTTATTTATAAGGATGCAAAGTGCAAAGCTGCACCAAGATCTCAGGACAAGAGAGTGAACCAAGCAGTGTGTTATGAAACCCTCCACTGACACCCACAGAAGATAAAGTATTCAGCAGAGGGAGAAACACAACTGGAGAACATCCTGAGCCTTAGAACAAAAGCAGGTAAGGGTTTCTTTGGAATCCTCCATTTCTGTCAGAAATAAACCACTTGAATAGTCATTTTTAAAATAGTGATTAGCCTCACTTGTAACATTATCAAATTCCACAAATCTTCCAAAAGGCCTTCCTCTGTTTCCCTGCTCCACATCCTTTTCCCATAAAATCCAAAGCCTGGATTTGTTTTTAGGAATAGCAACCAATAAATAGAGGCACAGTAACACTAGCAACAGGAAAAGAAACGTTACCAAATCCAGATATGAAAAATTAAGGAAAACAAAACCTTTTCAACAATGCCTGAGGAAGTCTACAAGTCCTAGGGCTGATCAGAAATTCTGTTAATCCAAGGATTGCTTTTCACCTTTAGGACACACTTTCAAATTCAGCCAAATCTGTCATTAATCGTTAAATACTAATTTCTGTGTGGTCTCCCATACATACATTCAAGATTAGCCATTTCAGCATGAAATTTATAACTAAGGAACACAACTTTATTTGTAGAGTATTTCCAAGGGTGATGAAGTGACTCAGATGCTCTCTGCATTCTCCTCACAGGGTATCCTCTCCAAACACTAACCATGGCTAGTTTGGTTTCAGTGCAGAGCTCTGATTTTTTCCCAAACTTCACCTGGTGCAGCGAGAAGGGAACAATCAGAGAAAGCAGTGCAGATCCCTGACTCACAATCCTCCAGCCTGACACCAGCAGAAGTATCCCTGCATTCCTCACAGACAACAGGAACAGTGGGAGGGCAGCAGCCCATGCCCTGGTCTGCCTAGGTTTGGCCCCAGCCCACCACTACAGTCTTTACCAGAATTAAGCCTCTAGTTTTTCTTCCTTAGCGGGAATTTTCCATCAACTGTTTCAGCTGGAAACTATCCACCTTCCTGCACCAGGAGAGGCAGAAAGCCGTCAGGGAGAGCAAGCCCTGAACACTGCATAGGGTTTTACATTTGCCAGATGCTCCAGTAACTTTGCCAGTCTCCCTCAGCTGCAGGGATGGGGTCCCAGATCCACCAGCAGAGCCAGCCCCTCGCTCTCCCATCAGAGAGCCAAACCAGCTGGAGGAGTTGTTCCTGTCGGCATCCATAGTTCTGCTGCCTAAGAATTTTCCAGTCCTCACAGACTGGAACAAAGAGGCTTTTCACAGAGATCCAGATTGCCTTCAGAGCCTATCCCTTCTTTATTTGCAGGAAGGCTCTTAGGTTCAGTCTGGGGAGGTCTGCAGATTGCCAGGGGGCTCTAGGGGGAAGAATTCTGTCGGAGAATGTATGTTGCAATGCATCTTCAAAAGGGCCTGTTTTCTGATTAATTTAACTTTCTCTGGAAATTAACTTCACAGCCCCAGCTCCATTGACTGTGCATGATTTATCTTCAGATTATATTTGCCTTTCACGCCTTTGTGATCCATTTGGTTCCTGAACAGCTCAATTACTTTGGATTTGTAGAGCCAAAGACAAGACAACTTGCAGGGCCAAGTGGGTATCTAACTAGGAAGTTCTGTGATAAGACTGGGCCAGAGGGCAGACTTTTCCTTCTCACTTCCATATTCCTACTGGGTCTGTATCTCCAGCACTGCTGTTCAGCTGGCTCCAAAGCAGACTGCTTCAGGACTGAAGGGAGCAGTGCGAGAGTGATGCCAAGGCAAAGAAAGTAAACACATTGCCACTTCTAGCCACCAGTATGTATATCTACTCCAGCATAAACTGCACCACAGAAGTAAAATGAGAGCCCAAAACAGATGGCTGAATGGATACAAGCACCACTGGTAGTGACCTCAAACTGCTCATCCTTGCATATTGTTTTCAGACACAGGAAAAGGATTTAGTAACATACACATAGGCATTTAGTCCTGTTTAGCCATCCAAGAAGCGGTTACATATACGACTCGTCGAGACACTCGTCAGTCCCCGAGGCAGTAAAATTCCACCTGGAGCTTCAGATACCAATCCAGCTGTCAAATACCTGGATTGTCCAGGACTGAGCAAAGTTCCCCTGCAAACAGGGGAAGGGCCATTGCCTCCATCCATCTGGTTGCTGCTGTATACAAGGGGAGAGAAACAGCAATATTATCAGCTGATAACAAGCTCATATTTATCTTAGCTATCAAGCACTGGTTTCCCTTTAATTCTACGGAGAAGGCAGATACCTATTATTTCTTTGATCTGGCACAGGCCTTCTCTCTCTCTGCTTATGTACATGTAAGCAAAGTACATGTAGCAACAGCTACCCAAGGCAGCATTATCAGAACCTACTTTTACAGATTTTACAGAGAAAAATAAATGCAGTCAGACTTCCCAAGAGGTAGAGATATCAGGTAAGTCAGATACCACTGAATCCATATCACCCATCTCCATTAATCACATAAGGCATACACAAGAACAGTATTGTATTCAAGCCAAAACAATAATGGAGTATTTGGGGCACTGAGCATAGAAAAATACTTGTAATTGGGATGGTCTCTTGATAGAAAAGGAGCAAGATTTGAAATAGTTTTTATTGGGTCAGCTGATACACATAGTACACAAGTTTTCAGGCACAAAAGAATCAGGAAGCAGTTGCTTTAATGACAGAACAGCATCTGGTACAAAACGCTAGCAGCAGCAGTATGGAAATGAGGTGAAAAAGCATTATGGAAGAAATTATCCAAAGATTCTCATCAAGTAAAAAAGTCCTGCATTATCATGATGATATAACTTGGGATACTTTGGAATTGTATGATCCATGCACATGTGTAATGAAATTGATACTTTTTTAAAACAGTCCTACTATCATGCTAGGATGAATTCCTAAGATGGTTTTTAGTGAAAAAATACAGTGCAGCTAGAAAGAACTGCAACACTAAGATTTCATTTTAGTGAAATTGCCGTTAGTGTTTCATCTAATGTAAGCCAATCTTCTCCTTCACTTCGGAAAATGTATCCTTTCACACTCTATATTTTATTTGATTTCACTAAGATAATTCTATACCACCCGCTCAGAGCAAATCAGTGATGCCTTTCTTTTGTACAACAGACCAAAATGCCTTTTTTATTATTATATGATTTTATTTTTGTTAACAGTAATATAAAGACAGTTAAATATTAACAAATACTGAAAGAAATACCTTCAAATCTGAGAGACAGTAACAAATTGTTCCGTTGTGTATCTCATTCGTGGATTAAAAGTCACCCTCACGCTGAGTTTAGTTTGGGTGGGACAGCATTACAAGTGTTTGAGCCATGAGAACAGCATTCTTCCTGCAGTTGTTTTAGCTAACACATTGGTTGGGTTCCCAGAGGAAACTATCAAATAGCATTACTGTATGTTAAAGTAAGTTCAGTTTTAAAGCCTCCAAAGCTATAATCACTGATAGCACTACCCGAAGAATTGAAGTGCTCAAGAAACAATTGTTTCAATGACAAACTTTTCACAGCAGTAGGCATCAAATGTTCATATGAGTAATAAAAATAAGTGCAAAACAGTTTATAATAAATAGAAAACAAAAACAAAGGTATGTTGATGAATGCAAAGAACCACTATGCAAGGTAAACTGCATTTCTACTATCCTTTCCACTGAGCTATCAGGGTTTTCCAGTATTTCTCCCTACTTATCTTTAGAGATTGGACATGCATGGAATGCAAAATGTTTTTATCTAGAAGCACCAAATCCCTTAAAATACCAGACCTTTGTTCTCTCTGACCTGAAGCAACAATAATAGAACTTAAGAATTTAAGAGCTAAATTAGCCACTAGTCATTAGCCATGGCACACTTGTATTAACCAAAGTATTGCAGTTCTGAATGATTCAAAAAATTAAGCGAGGATGAGACTTGGTATGAGAGTAGAATCATACAGAATCAAGTTTTTTACCAAAGACAGCAAATTAAATTCCTATTAAAAAAAACATGCAAGAAAGCTGCATTTTATAGAACCTGTATCAGTCAGTGATTACGAGGTTAAACACAGTGCTGTGTCTCTGTATTTAAAATGTCATTTATGGATATTATTTAGTTTAATCCTTTAGATTTTCTTGAGAAAGTTTCCCTGCAATACAGTAACTGGCTACATGGGAGAGTATATGCAAAAACAGCACTTGATCTTGTCAGCTTTGGCACAAACACTTAGGCATTGCCCGTGACAACTAGACACGCGAGGACTGGACACATGGAGGTGTCACATGCCACGTCATCACTCCTCCTGCAAGGGGGGAATCTGTGATTCCCAGTGCCACCTGACTCAGATTGCAAGGAAGGCAAACTTCCACCATCTCCCTCTCCTTGGCAAGGTATTTCAGTATCATGGCCAGGGCTGTACTGAAGAAACTGAAGGTGTGAGGCATCGCAAAGGGCAGGATTGAGTGAAGCACAATGTCTCCATTTGAGGGCAGAGAGGAGGGGTCTGGCAGCTGGCAATCTTTTAAGCTGCTGGTCATCTACCAGAAGCTACCAACACTCAGTGAGCGAGGTGATTTTCAGTATGATAAAAGGAGGGCTACATGCCAGGAACAGACATTCCTCTGGGAAAACAGCAGATTTGAAAACCTGGGAAAGCCATATTTAAATGGAAACTGATAGGGCTCAGAGCCAGGGTGAACAAGAAATATCCACAAGTCACAAGAGAAACAGACAACCTCCCATAAATAGTTCCACTTCTAGTTGAGTCTGACTGGTTTTTTGTAGCCCTTGGGCTGCTCCCTGGCTCTGCCTAACACGGGACATGCCTGAAGCTCTGCAGTTTCCAGACTTTGTGTCAACAGTCTTCATATACAGGCAGCTTTCAGACCCCCTGACATGTGGCCCTGCAACCCTAAATCATAGGTGATGTTATCACTATCACCGTCTCACACTCTGCTCCTTTCTCTCATGAACTAAAAAACACAAACAGTTCAGTAAAGCTGGAAGCTAGACAGTGCTTTCTGCTCATGACCAGACTCCTGTCTGGTTTTGCCTGTCCATTCCCCCCACTCCCGTTTTTGGCGCTGTCCAGACTGAACATGAAACTGCTGGACTGTCAGAAGCTCCTTTAAATTCCTGCCCATTTGCTTCCTGCACCTGAGGACTTCCACCAGCCAGGGCAAAAAAAAAGAGCACATCAACATGACAAAAATGAATGCAAGCCATGCCAATGAAAGCACCATTTAAACGGGTGAATTGTCCCATTGACTTCAGTGAGAGCAGGATCATACAAAGAAATGAAGAAAAAAGGCCACCAGGGTTTTAATTGTAACTATACCACTAGCCTGCCTGGAAAATTCTCCCCAGACATGGTAGTGAGCCATGGCCTTTGTCTCCCGATGCAAGTCCCTGACAGAACTACACTTCTGCGACCTAACAGAGAAAGAGAAGAATGATTCAGTAATGGGATCATACAGACGTAACTCCTAAAGCACGCAGTCACATCGCGCAGAGGTCCAGATCTGCCCACCCCTGCTCAGCTCTGCCCTGCTTCTTATACAGCAATTGGTTGCCCCTGTGGAGAAGGTAGGATTGCTGACTGTAAGTCACTTCATCCTGTTCAAAAACTGTCTCCATACCTATAGACTAAAACTGGTGTTTAGTACAAGATATCAGAAAGGATACGTCAAGCCTTTGAAATTTGAAGTAAGCAAAGGGGAAGAGAAGGATCCCGTCTCAGAAGTGGTGCAGGACACAGATTTGTTTGCTCTCTCTGAGCCTGACCCTTCCCACCCTTTAACAGCATGCGTCAATCCCCATTTACCCCTGGGAGGGCATCTACCCCAAACCGCACCCAAGGAATTAAACTGCTGCAATTCCTAGGTGTACACAGCATGGTACGAGAAGAGAAAGTGGAGAGTGCTGTGATGACACTTAGAAGGACCCAGCCCAGGATCAGTGGCTTGCAGAGGTACACCCCAGCCCCTGTAGTCCAGAGGGGCCATTGCAGGCCCTATGGCCACAGAAGGGGGTTCTGGCTGCTCTTCCACAGGGTCTGGCAGCAGTGTTGTTTCACTGCCCCTGCACAGCCATCACCCAAAAATACCCTTTCTCCACAGCAAGGCAGTGCTGTCACAGCCACCCCTGACTTTGAGGCTGGGTACCAGTCTCCTCCAGGCTCATTTTGATTTGCAACAGCCAGTTATAAAATGGACACTGTCACTTTGCGAAACACAAAAGAAGGAGCCAACAAGGAATACTATTTCACTCGTAAAGGAGTTTATCATAAATAAAATTGTCAAACTAAATCTACAGTCCATCTGCGCAATTGAGGAATACAATGTTAGATTTAAGGTCAGTCATCTTACTAAATAGCAACTGTTTAGCCAGTAAGATAGTGCTTGACGAGAAGCACTCATTTTAGGAAGTTTTTCTGTTACTGGTAAAGTTCATCTTTGGATGGATCTCTTTCAATCTACTCAATAATTTTTGTCCTGGAAATATACAAGGTATTCCCCAAATATTTGTACAAAAATTTCTTATCCCTGAACCTTTTTTCCAATAAAGGTTCGAAGACAGGATGCAGCAGTAATGTGAAACATTACACATTCTTTCGTAAAACACATTAAAAAAAGGATTCAAGTGTTTTTCCAAAAGAAATCATCCAGTTCAACCTTCTTCATACAAATTGTGCCTTTATTTTCCAAACAGTCACGAGTTAATAGTCGTATTTAATTTATCACTTACATACAGTTATGACCAGGCTAGTTTTTGCAGCTCTAATATTCCCCAAAGAACAGTCTGTGGTTTAAATTACTGATGGCATGACAGAAAGGCTTTTCAAAGAGTTTACAACCTATGTCTCTTTTTCTGCAAAGGCTAATTGCTTATGCATAATCTCATTTTAACCATATAGATTTATGTCCTTTTCCATCACATAATATTAAGATGACTCTTACAACTTTCCTGTGAGATAGGAAAAAAGTAGTCCTGCCCTTGCATTGGAAGTCCCGCAGTACCCTGTACACTTTACTACCCTTAATGGAATTTTTGCCTGAATGGCTTGTGTTTTCAATTTCATTTTGTGCTAGTTTGAAGATCAATAGAGGAATGTGATGCCAAGGCACAATAATTTTAAGGATATAACTATTGTGCAGATGCTACAACTTTAATTATACAAGCAGGCTTCTGTGCCTGTCCAAACAAAAAGTGATAAACAATCTGCTTACACAGTGACAGCAACAGGATCAAGATCCAAGAATTTATGTCCACAGACATTGGCTGCAGCAGCAGAACTAATTGGGTACATCCTCAGAAGTGCATCCCATATGAGTACCTGGCTGAGAGAAGTCAACTACCTTGTTAAGAATTAACTAAGTTACACTGTCTTACATGGATTTTCACACAGATAAAACCCAAGTCTTCAAATTGCTTTGTCTGACTCCTTTTTTCTTTTTTGGCTGAATAAATAACGCACTAAAAAATTAGATTAAAAAATACAGTAATTTTTTACAGCTCAGTTTTTACGATTGCCCAAGTAATGACCTATGGATCAGAGGGGTCACTGTAAATACAGACATGGTCTGGATGGTGATTCAGAAAGACAGTACCTGAGGTACTGGTTAACAGATAAACAGCAGCTGGCAACTTCTGGGTCAGTTCCAACGTCTCCCTCTAGAGATACCATCTCTGAGGTTTTGCCTGCAAAGGAAGTGGAACTGCTTTAATTATGCCAGAATGTATTTACTGCCTGGGAAGCAGTCATGCCAAGTCTGCTAAAGACAAACTGTACATAAAAGGAAACAATGTACAGTGCAAACTAAACACATCCCAGTTTGACAGTTATTATTGGTATAATAACTTTTGTTAAAAATATAAAACATTCTGAGGTAGTTAACATTGCAATCTAGGCCCATTCCTGGCTATGGAGACAAGTTTGCTACAGACTTCCAGATGAATATGAGGCAATGCCTTTAACTCTGGCTATAAATGACCCACAGAGGCCCCATTTGGGGGCTGTGGGTACCACCTTGCACTTGAAGATCTCCTGACACATTCTCTGCAGAGCTCTATCTAAACAGGAGCATTCAAACACTACCTAAACCCCTCTTGGAGACAACTTACCAAGAAAAGCAACAGAAACAGGCATAGGAAAAGAATCTCTAACCACAACAACTTCTGGTTTTACAGCATTTTAATGACAGTTCCCAATCCCATCCCATTCTTATCTCATATACTCATATATTTCATAACACGCTCAAGTTTGTCAATATTTCAGCTGGTCGCAGTCACCCTACCCTCTTTGTCATACAAGTCCTTGTTCTTGTGTTGATGGCTGACCTCTCTTCCTAAAAACAACTTAATACAGAGCAGAAACCTTATCTCATCCATGATGTCTCCGTGTACTGTCTATTGGGAGGGATTAACTGCTTCCTCCTCTTAAAGAAATCTAACTTATGGATTCATACCACATAAATTATTATCCTACTCAATAATTCTTTTTTGTAGAAAAATATTTTGTTCAGAGACACTAGGCGGGCAGAGACATCACAAACCCTGGATCCAGTTGCTTTCATTATTTCTTCTTTACTGATGTGTCAAATAACTTTTGGGGCAGGTCACCCAAATGAATGCAGCACAACAGGTTGGGCATGTCTCAGTCTGTTTTCAGTCACAGAACACTATAGGATTTGTTAACTGGCATAGATACAGCCTGCACTATCATAGTGCTATCAAAACACAGATTGTGGAAACCATGGCTATTAAGCTCACTAGATAAACATTAAAACTACATTTAGCCAAAAACTCAGCTATTCTCACAGCAAAGAATACTGCAAAACAAACAAAAATATCCAAAATATTATGATGAAAGATAGAAGTCACAGTAACTAAATACATCAGATATTTCTGTTCTGGATATAGCAAGAAAAGGATTTGGGAAGCTTTACATAAATGGGATTTCTAAACTATATTGATGCTTTGCAATTCCTCATTCAAAGGCAGCCACTGGATCTAGGATGCAGAGTAATTAGCCACAGTACTGGATGCAGATAAATGCTATCACTTGCATTGCCTCCCCTCAACCCAACAGATGGATGTCATTGGTTTACACTGTAGCTACCAGACAATTTTAAATGAAAACTCAGATCAGCTTACTGTAGTCTAGCCTGCAGAAAACACTTATTTTTAAGACATTAAAAAACCTCATTTTCCTTACTGTGAGGGTGTTCAAACACTGGCATAGGTAGCTCAGAGAGGCTGTGGAGTTTTCATCCTTGGAGATATTCAAAACCCAACTCAAGCTGACCCTCCTCTGAGCTCGGAGGTGGACTAGACAAACTTCCGAGGGGCCTTCCAGCCTCTGCCATTCTGTGATGAATAGAAACAGTGGATCTATATTATCTATGTCAGGGAGCTCAAAACACATTAAAAAATTGTCTCAAATTCCTCACTTTTTCACAGAGAATTTCTTTTGAGATAGTATCAGAGATTAATTTTAGATCCAAGTAACATGAACTTAATTGGGCTTTTTGTTGCGTATTACTCAACAATCAAAGACTGAGGGACACAAGGGGGAAGCAGTAGGAATGTGCAGTACAGCCAGGGCAGAGGAAAGGCAGTATCTCAGCCTCTTTTAGCAGCAGCTAACTGCTAGACCAGCTGGATCTTGGTATGCACATAAAAAGCAAAAGGTGGGAGTGTGACAGAAAATAGCTACAGATTTATAAGGACAAGTGAAACTAAAATACATATGCTCATCAATCATCAAACATGGATTAGCTGCAAAACAGTACTCATTAACGCAGTCCATACTTCCCAACAGGAATTCCATTCTCACATGAAAAAGTTCACAACACACGATGAAATAGCAAGAGATGGGTGTCACAAATCCATCAAGTCACATGGTCAGTGAGTGATCTCTTGCCAAGAATTGCGTGAACCACTTCAGCAAGCACTTAAAAATGAGGCAGACGAGGCCTGAATGAAAGATCTTGTAGCACTTCCAAGCCAGAAGGAAGGTCACAGTAGATCAGGTGGTGAAAGAGAAGGACCAAACAAGGAAAACGAAGGAATCTGGAAAGCGCATACTTCTCTCAGAATATTTAGGGGAAAGAAGGTGTTTTTGTTATTGCATATTTAAGAAGACCATCTTCAGAAGTGTGCACATTTTCTATGGTCTTCAGACAAAAGCTATTCCCTGGCCATAAGAAATAATCTATTCATTTAGGTAAGTTTA
The DNA here is from genome assembly GCA_013400975.1 of Atrichornis clamosus. NCBI lineage: Eukaryota > Metazoa > Chordata > Aves > Passeriformes > Menuridae > Atrichornis > Atrichornis clamosus. Next base: position 4,960 of record WBMZ01001333.1, on the reverse strand, counting down.
ATGCAACCAAAAATATACCAGAAATTGAGTGCTAGCATGCTTTAAGCCCAATGCCCTAAGACCACAGAAATCTTAGCTTCAACATTCTGCATTGTGCTGCCTTCATTTCAGGCATTCAGGGCCCCTCATTTAGTAGGTGCCCTGGCAAGCCTTACTGCTGTAGTGTAAATTATGACTTGTCTGCTCCGTCCTTCTTATACAGGCTGCTGCCACCACAGCAAAGCCAGTACAAGGGAAAATGTTCCCAGATTGGAGGTGCTCTAGTGCACAGATCAGTCTTTTGACACTTTCAGTAACATCCTTTGGTAATAATGCTGTGCTGATATAAAGTGTTACCACCTGCATATATTCCTCCTGATGAGAGAATCTGGCAAACAGGAACGCGTGCCCACATCCCTTTACTCCAGTGCAAAGCTACTGCCCTTTGCTCTGCCAGTGAAGCGGCTTTGAGCTAAAATGCCAGGCACTAACTTGAACAGCTGAGGGCACCTGGTCTCTTCTGATGGCTGTGTTAGGCCATCCTCATGCTGGGGGTGATGCTGCTTTAAGTCAAGACTTGCAGAGCTCATCTGTCAGTCATACGAGTAAGCCTACCTCCACCTGCACTGTAAGCAAATTGAAGGGCTTTGCACTCCAGTAAGTGATATGTAGACCCTCGTTCCATTCCATCAATGTTCTCCCACAGTGCGATTCCTCAGAGCTTGCCTGCTTTGACTGAACTAACGTAGCAGAAAATCTCTTCATTTTTCTTATCAAAACAGAGAAAAGTAGTTAAGCAATAAAATGTTGCAAGGATCTGTTTGGGAGTGTGTGTTGTAACGCCCTGGAGAAGGAAGCGGGATTAGCTAACACTGCTAATGACACTTGGTCACTGTGGCTATCAAGTCCAACAGAAATGATTCTAAGAACCTGCACGTAAGATCAGAGGCAGTCAGCAGATGAACAGCCCAGCGGCTGTTGAAAATGAACCTGCATAAACACATGTATAAACAGTGACACTTGTCTACATTAAATAGTGGTAATTTTTGAACAAGCGTCCTAACAATGACAGGAATGCAGAAAACAGAGTCTACATTTCTTATTTACCACAAAAGTTCCAAAATTAGAACAATTCAACAATTAACAAGTACTTTGCATGCGGTTACTCCTGCTAACATAAGAGACCAGTCCTACTTTACAGACTTTAAATTAGTCTGCAGTATGAATAAGAGGGTTTATTGATCATCCTATATACAAGATTGTACAATAGATCAAGAACTTCACAATCCTTTTTTACACCTTTTGTCTCAACATGAGATACTGGTCACTGAGAATGATAGAAGAATGGTTTATCTGAAGTAAGAAACTACATGCTTCCATCACACACTAAAATGCAACAACAACAAAAAAAAGTTGCTGAAAGGTTTTTAAGAGGATTAAACTATTTTGAAATATCACCTAAGTATGTCACCAACAGGTTGCCTTCTTACTGATTTGATCCCCTTCTGTTTCTGAAGTGAGACAGAATTCTGAGTTGAGTTAAAACCGTGGCTTGCTGTTTTCCTAGATGACTCCCACCTTGTTCAGCACACGTCATGTGCTGCTTGCTGGCTAAGCAGTTGTTCAACACTTTGCAAGGTCTTCACGGCTCAAAGTGTGGCTCTGTACCTCGTTTCTTTCATGTTATTTTCCGAATTCACTAATAGTCTACTCATGGGCTTGTCTAACATGACCGGATTACCTAAGTGTCCATCTGAATTCTTCCCAAAGAAGAATGAATTTACTTCACAGCAGCCCATTTGGCAAAAGGTATATTTTTATTACCTCCATTTTATACAGTGGGAAATTGAGGTATGGAAAGATTCGTATCAAATATCTCCAATAACTTTGACTACTCAGAGACATATAATACATTTTTTTTCAGAGGCTGCTTAAAATATAGGTGATACATTGATTTCACCTGTGTTTGCAAAAGCTCTGCATTTCTGCAAATCAGATTGAGGTTCTCAAGACAGAGACCACAAAATAAGGAACATGAGAATGAGTGATTGCTTATAAAAAATCTATTTCAAATGACTGACTTCTCATCAGACAGGAAATATGCAGATGCATGAAAACCACCCCTGGTTCATCAGGGTAACATTCAGATGTCTGCATATGAATTTCCTTTTTTTAAATTCCAATTTCTAGCACTAGTCACTTTACTTTCTCCACTTTCTTCAGTAAATAAGGCAGGGTTCCTTCAGATAATGACCTTTTTAGAAAAACAACTCATCCACAGAACGGAGTCCAACAGAAAGCAATATTGTTTAAACTAAATGCCAGAATATAACAAGTGAATATAAGAATGTCAAATTGCAAGGGCAACCACCAAAAATTCATGAGGATTTAACAACGAACCAAAGAAAAATCCCTGCTTAATAAAATAAAATTATGCTCAGCTCCAGAGCTGAAACATAATACATCACCCTGCCACTTCACCTAAAATAGAAAACAATAACCCCAGCAGATTATCCTTTCCTTTACGGAGAAGTGGAGGAAGGGACTGGGATATAGTTGTTGCAAGTAGATTCTACGGATATTTCTTGAGAGGATGAAAAGTTAAAAAAAATCTTCTGTTCCTACCCAGATCAGCATGTGCTCTAACAAGCTGTTTTAAGAAGCAGAGAACACGGGTTCAGCAAAGGACCGAGGGAAGTTCTCTGCAAAACAAATCTTTTCAGGAAAGAGAAAGGCTGTGCCTGAAACAGGAACATTTCTAACCAAGAAATCCAGTTTTCTATATTGCTGTATCATAAAAATTGTCCCTTTTTTCTGTTCAGTGATTACTGTTCTCATCAAAATTCTGATTATTTTTACTTTTCTTTTTTGTTCCTCATAGGGCATAATAGCCACTACTAATTTATCCTTGTAACTGACATAGTCAGAGCCAAGTTTTCAGCAAAATCAGCACTGTGTCCACAAAATCTACACCAGCACTTACTGTATGTACAAACATCTTCATAAATAAGCACATAAGCAGAATTACACAATTTATATGCAAAGATGTGGGTTTCCAAGGGCAGCATTTAACCATTACAACATTGCAGGTAAAGTGTACCTTCAAACATGCAACAATTTTTACTAATTTGTACCTTAATGAAGAATAGCAATGAGTGTTTACTTCATAAAACATCTGAACCTGGCAGTACCACTTCTTAATGAACAGTTCTAGAAAGTGCGGTATGTTTTGCATTTACAATTTACTGTGGTAACACTCAAAAAAGATGACATACATACTTGCATTTCCTAGAAATTCACCACAGAGCAGGCTTCTCTCCATAGCTCCCTCCTGAACTATTTCATATTTCTGTGTTTTTACCATGCTCACATTTGTGATGCCAGATCATCTTATGTGGACATGTAATAAAATACCCTGACATGTTTCATCTTCTATTTTATACTACATTGAAGGCCCACCGTGAGTTGTCATCTCTTTCTTGAGTGTTTATCCTTTAATTAGTCTGTTTCACATGATATATTTGGACTGAAAGTTTAGAATAGTTTTTCAGCCCAAATTATTGGGAACAGGGTGGCTGAGAACAACTCTATTTACCTGTATTAGAATTCGAGCAGCATACTCTGACACTGCTATTTAAAAATGCGTCAGTCAGTGCTTGATTTGTACCTCCCCCACTTTCAGTATATCCAACCAAATGATACTACTCTGTCAAAAACCCCACAAAATCCGAACAACAAAACCACGCAACACATAGAACAACTGCTCCATGTGTCCTGCCAAACGAGACTAAAACAGGAGGTTAGTCTGAAAATCCTGCATGCTCATTCCGCTTAAGTTCTCACTTAACCCTGGCACAGTTTAGGGTACAGCCAGCACCATTCTGAGGGACCATTCCCCCAGAAGCAGGGTTCACCTTCCTGCCACCCTCCGGGGTTGGCCAAGGACACTTCAGCAGGCTTGACACCCGTGGACATCTGTACCCCAGTGCACATGGTACTGATTCTAATTTTCACGTTGTGGAAGCTCTCTGACAGGTTGACGTACAGCCTTCAAAGGGCCTGGAACTGTTAAAAAAAAAAAAAGAAAAACCTACACAAAAAATAAGCCCAAAGACAAACAGCAAAGAGCAACAAAGTCACGACCCGGGGTGACAAAGCTGGGGGTGCCTGTTGCCCCTGCCCGAGGCTCCACCATCGAGGCCGTGGCTGAGTGTGTATGTGTGTGTACATATATATACATATGTGTATATATACATGTGTACACATATATATGTACGTATATGTATTTATGTACAAACACGCATATATACACGTGATATATATGTATGCAGACGTATATAAATACATATATGTATATAAATGTATATGTACATGTGTGTGTATATATATCTATATATACAGAAACTCTTACAAAAATTGTATTCAAACTGACTTTAAAGCTCAAGTTCCGGTGGTTGCGAGAGCCTCCCGCGGCCCCGCAGCGCTTCCCCCGGCTCGCACTGCCCCCGCCGGCCGCCCGGCGCCGGGACACCCCCACGGGCTGCCGGGTGCCGGGAGCTGCCATCCGCCCGCTCCGGCGCCGCTCCCCGCCCCTCGTCCGCCTCCCGCCGCGTCCCGGCGGCCCCCGGCTCCCTGCGGCCGCGCCTCTGCCGGGACACCGCGCCCTGCCCGGCACCGTGACGGGGCTCCCGATAAAAAACGTCAGTTACCAGGAGTGGGGTTCGAACCCACGCGGACATACGTCCATTGGATCTTAAGTCCAACGCCTTAACCACTCGGCCATCCTGGTGCAGATACCGGGACCACTCCCAGCCGCTCCTACATTCACGGCCGCGCTCCCGCCCGCCCCCCAGGCCGCCCGCGCCCGTCGGGGGTGCCCCCCCCCCTCCCCGTCCGCGCCCTCCCGCCTTTATTCCCAGTGCGGCGGGCGCGGAGCGCTCGGAGCAGCGCGCGCGGGCGGCCTCTCCCGGCGGCGGCGGGA
>WBMZ01001332.1:0-135481 GCA_013400975.1 Atrichornis clamosus | reverse complement strand
GGCAGCGGCTGCCAGGGGCGGCGACCGGGGCGCTCCGGTTCCCCGGGCCCGCCCGGCGCCCGGCTGAGGGCGGAGCGCGGCGGCGACTCCGTGCGGTGCATCCCGGCCGCTCCGCAAGCTCCACCTCCCGCCCCGGCCCCGAGCTTCGGTGATTGTCACCAGCCCCACCTGTCCTAAGCCTCGCTTAAGCGACAGGCCCGCAAGCCATTTCGCGTCCTACACCGGAGTAAGAAGGGATCGAGTCCCCATCCCTCGGTGACTTCCTGCTCACTGGAATACCGCCTACCTCCGTCGACCAGCTATGTAGTATTTCCACGCCTACGAAGTTTGGACGCTGACGATACAAGCCTTTAGTAATGGTTTTGCCAACTACCACTTAGATCATATCCGTATTTTATTTTGCTACTCAAACAGAGATTACTGCCATTACTGCTATTACTGCACCGAACTTCACAAACAATTGCTTAATTTCGCTCCTACAAGTAAAATGGAAGGGGAAGAGAAAGGGTGATGTCATAGTCCTGATTTTCGCCCTTAATAATAGTAGAGAGCTTTATCATACAGCTCTCAAGTCCCTAGGGGTGAACTTGAGCTGGCTTTTGTTCCTAGAACTGGGTCTTCAAAATACATTCTTAAACAAACAGCTGAAGTTTATTACGTCCACTGGGAAGGCATGGATGATCCCCTTACAAAGGCCATGTTCTGTTCTGCTTGTAGTCACAGTGGTTCTGCCAAGATATTTGGAGGTCATCTGATCTTGAATTGCAGAGAAGGGTGCCGGCATTCCATATGCACCCAGACGCTCCTGGAATGTGTGTACTTAGAAATTCTCAGCTAGAACAAATGACAGAGAAATCAAGAACAAGGGTTTTATACTTTATTTCCTGGAATTTAATTCCAGGCCCTGCAAACATGTAAGAGTTATTGGGTTTGCAAGATCACAAAAATGTTCTAAGAACTAAATTAGTAAATTTAGCACAGAACATGAAGAATGTATCTGGTCAAGCAGCAGTCGAAGAAAAAGAACCTGGAGTGTAATTCAGAGGCATTATGATGCTCCATGTTGCTTACAGTACACAAACTCCTTTGGTTCATGTTGGCACCTGCAGTACTAGCCTGAGTGAGAAATCCCATCTTCCTGTGTTGTCCTGAGGCATAAATCAGGGTGCAAAATCTTGTAAGTATGTGTATCACAGGTTTACCCAGACAAACTTCCTCCCAACAACTTCCTCTTCTCCCTGTCAACTGAGTTTTCAATCATACTTTGAAATGGAGTTCCAAGGAGGAGAGGGCAGGCAGCAGTGGTGATTGACTTCAGGAGGCATCAGGTGCTTGGGGGTGTCCATAATGTGTTCTGACTACCTAACTGTTTGAAAGAAAATGTGTTACAGATCAGCAGTCCTTTCCAGTCAGGTGATCTTCCCTCCCCCCTGCCCCAGATATTTTAAAATGTAATTAGCTGTAATATTTAATAACATTTATTACACTGACAGAATTAACGTGGTGCACAACTTTTAAGTTCCTAGGTACCAAAAGGAAGACAGATCCTGGAAACCTCTCCTAAAGATAGTATTCAAATTCCACACCAAATACTTGAAAATAAACCTACAGCTTCCAGAACCTCCATAATTGTCAAAGTTCTGCATTTTCAGTGCAATGAGCAATGTTGTTAAGATTTTCCTAAGACTGACTACTGTATTTCATTGCTTTCTTGCAATGTTTTTCAAGGCATCCAAGATTTTACATGGAGAACGGAGATACTTCAGTGAGTTTGGGCTTTGTTTTCCCACTTAAGATCTGGTTAGCACTTTTTAGTGCTGCTGGAACAGCATGAAACAGACCATTACAGGCCATTTTCTCTGCATCACCACCCTGGTCAGAACATGAAGTACCTGCATCTTAGAGTGTCTGTGCTCATCAGTTGTGTCCCACGTCAATGACAGTAAATTAGAATGATGAGTCAATTTTAAAAAGGAAACATAATATTAAAGGTAAAACACGCAGAAAGAAGGCTCAATTTCTATTATTCTCTTCAAGGTCCTCCTGATTTTATTATCCTTAGAGTGCTTTTATCAAAAGGCTGTTTTCCCTTGCTATTCCTATATTCCAGGTTTGTACATTGGAAACCGCTATGGTGTTTTGCGCATTAGTGAAATTGTTAAACAAAATGGCTGAAAGCTGAGCAATTTAGAGAATATTTACTCAGTGTTTCTTTGGTTCTCTGTACATGGATTTAATTCCAAAATCTAAAGAGACAAACACTTTTAATTAAATACTCACTTCCCCTTATGAAGGATTGTAGCCATTATTTTGAAGATCTTATTTTTGCTGGAAATCCATAACCACATTCAGGATAAAATACAAGGCACTAATTTGAGAGGGGGCAGGGAAGAGAAAAGCAGCTCTGAGGAGGGTATGGCTGATGTGGCAGCATAATGTTATACTGAAAAAAAAGGAATACTTTTGTATTAAAAGACAAAGAAATATTATATATTGCAATGTAACTTAGCAACTTTTGCCATCCAAACTCAAAAGTTTTGTCATATCTTAAATGACAATTTGGCTAAGTTAAAAAGATTACCATGAAAATTTACTTAAAACCTAAACAAAATCTCTTAAGCACATCACTTAAAAAAAAAATCTTTATTTTTTATATAACTACTTAAAAAATTATTTTAATACGTGTGAACAGCATCCCTTGATTTACTTTTTGGGCCAAATTTACTTTTTTGCCTAATTAAGCTTATTTCAGCCAGAATTGTGGCTATTTAAGCAAGACTGAATTTTGTCCAGATGGACACAAGCACAGGAAAGAATGTGAAAAAGGTGGTAGGCTTAGAGCTTTGTGTGTTTTGCAGATCTTCAGTTCATACCAGCTCTGATTCAGAGCATCTGGAAGCAATAACCGGAACCATTCAACATGAAAAGACACACTCTGTCCTACACTATGAGATCTAAACGTTACTGAGAAAGGTAATTGAAGTTTTGGACGAGTCTTTGACAAACTCTGCACTTAGTGCACAGGTACAGGAAGAGGCAATGCAAAGTATTTGCCAACGTTGCTGTAGGAGTGTTAATTGAACCTAAATAGGTTTATCAAAATGAAAATGTACATTGTTAAGAAACAAGGGAAGTGATAAAGGCATGTCCATGACTGGACCAGGCTGCTCAGAGAGTTGGTGCAGTCTCCATCCTTCAGGATCCTCAAGCCCAGACTGGATTACGTGACCTGGCCTGGTCTCACAGATGATGCTCCTTAGGAGGCCCTTTCCAGCCTGAGTTACAGTGCCTTCCTGTGATGCTTATTTAACCTTACTGCTTGTGCATTGAATGTCAGGTCAGCATGACATAAATTTGAGGTCAGCATGTACGGCAGGCAGAAAGTGAATGGAATAGAACAGAATAGTTCAATTGGAAGGGACCTACAGTGATCATCAAGTTTAACTGCCTGGCCACTTCAGGGCTGACCCAATTTAAAGCCCATTATGAAGGACTTACTAAATAAAGGAGCAGTTATTCCTTCTTTTGGACAGATGGAATAGAACAGATTTACTAAGACAGGTGCATCCAGACCAGACTTTGTCGGAAGCAAAAATCCTGCCATTATATTAGAATAATTCTGGATCTGCTGCAATATGCGTGTCACCCAATTACCTTGTTTTCCCTTGTCAGTGCTCTCTGACTGACGAGAATCTGTAAGTTCAGATTTTTAGCACTCTGGGCTGGAAGTTTATTTCCATATACTACATTCATACGTTGTGTGGCACAGTGACAAACAACTGATTAATCCAATCTATTTTTTTTCATCAAGTACACTTTAGACCTGTTTTTATACCAATGCAGAATTTAAGCTTCTTGTAAGGTCTTCTCCACACTAGCTTCTACCTCTTTTATGATATGGATGTTCTCTGTATTTAGTGCATTTGCCTCCTCCTAGGCCCATATCTGAAGCCATTCACACACTCACACATTCCTTTTTTTATAGATAAAATATTTGGTCTATTTTTTTATTCAGCATCCGGTTTTCACACGAATACACTCTGGACTGCTTTGTGGTTACACTAGTTTCTGTATTTCAGAGCACAGGACAGTTAGTTTTAAGGGCTAAGTGAAGGATTCAAGAAATTAAGTATTTGAAAATACTCAATGAAATTTGTCCTCTTCACCAAACCAATCAAAATCAAAACCATTATTTAAAAAGAAAAATAAAAGATACATAAACTGCTAGAAAGTACATTTCTTCCACCAGTACTTGCAGAATTGACTTTTTGGAAATGTTTTTGCTATTTTTCTTTAGCAAGTTACTTGTGGATCTGTCAACAATATAACTGCTGCAAATTGATAAAGAAAAAAATGCAGGAAAAATAAAGGAATATTATGCTTCCATCTGTGCTAGATGACAGAAAACAGTGTTAAATCCCTATCTTCTGCCCTGTCTATTGTACTGAAATGATTATTAGAAATCTCTGTTCCATCTCTTCTGCCATCTTCCCTTGAACACCATTTTTGATGCTTTTATTCAGTGTATGATCATTATTTTTGATATACTATTATATAACATTATGTATAATTATTTTTTGTATGCATACCTTCTCCTTGGCTTGTTTATATGGATTCCTACAAAACTTAACTTTGGAAGCACATCTGCCTTCCATTAACAACATTTACATGCCTGAATAATTACATAACTGAAATTTATTTATTATAATAAAGAAGCATTAAACATAAAACAGGAGTTAAAATTAATGTTAGGAGTTTTCACAAACATTTTTGTGGGTTTTTTTGTAATTATGCTTCATTTTTGAAGAAATGCTAAATGATTACTTAAACTACACTGCAGGGTGGGAATATTTTGGGAGTAAAGTCATATTCAACCACTCTTTCTGGAAGCTTATTCTTTGACCTCTGTCAAATCTGGTTGGAAGAGAATGCACAGTTCAAAAAGTTTAATGTGAGAGAGAGTGCAATTGCATAAAGGAACTGGATTAAAAATAGGTTCAAATCCGCAGAGTCCCCTTTCTGCCCTATTGTCAGAGTATCAATGGGAAGCAGAAGAGCACTCACGTGGTTCTGTGTTTGGTGTTACCATTCTGGAACACGAGGAAGCCCTGCAGGATGTGTGGCTGACGCTTACCTTACTGAGTGATTTCAGTATAAAATGATATTGTCATTTCTTTTATGCCACATCCTTTACCACCACGAGAAATTTGGCTTATTTGTAAATTATGGGCTTATATGTAAATTGTTCTCCCTTGGGACTACTGTGTCAACTACGAACTACACTTCAGCGCTTTTAAAAGAAAACACAATGGAGAGATGTTGCCAGCGACCTTGATTTTATTTAGGAGCACATAAAAAAAGTTATGCCACAGCTTTGGTTGACTGGAATGATACGTATACTTAAACTTTTACAGTTTGTTTTCTTTTAAATGGTAAACAAGTGTACATTCAGTTGTGTGCATGACCAACATTGTCAGTAACACAATTACACTACAGAAAATGAAATGTTTGAAGTATATAGCTGTGAAACCCTTCATATTTTGGTATTTACCAGCATTGTTAGAATCATTCTGCTGAAGCCATTTCATATATGGTAAACACTGAAAAAGAGACCCTGTGGCAAAGTGAATGTAATTATAATTGCACTGGCTCTGGAGACAAGTAAGAGCCCTACTTAAACATTTTACTTGCAAGCTATGTCTTCTGCAGCTTAAACATGAAAGGAATTACCTAACTTGTAGTTATGAAGTCCATTCTTACTACTGAGCCACTTGAACTTAAAGAAGTGGACAATATTTTCACACATTTGGGATAATTGTAATTCAGTAATTTTTCATGCCACAGAATAATTACAAGAATTGCTTAGATTGGATAATTATTCTACATAACCCCATAACTCCATGTTCCGATGATTTACAAATGGTTTTTACATGTCTTATAAAATGTTTACTTTTTACTTCTTTTTTTTTTTTTTTTTTTTTCTTCCATGAGAGCTGCTGTCAACCACCTAGACTGGAAGGAGGGAGGTATGAAAATTCCCAGGCCATGATGAATCCTGAGTATTTTGCAACAGTGTGCACTGAGTTCTGGTAGTCCACAGACTCTCTCTACACTGAAGGGATGATAATATAGCATAGATGGAATATTTACAATTTTTAGAATAAACCTACTACCAGACCAGCTGTAACCATTTCTCTCTCTACAAAACCTGCTTTTTAATATCACCTTTTTGTAGAAACATATGGCAAGGAAAATAAAACTGTCTTTTTTTAGTAAACAAAAGAAGGTTTTGATAAAAACATATAAAAGACAGTTTTATCTGCTGGATGATATACAGGTACCCGTATACAAGCATGTATACTAAACAATAAAAGAGAAGGTAGATTTGAATGTTACAGGCCTGATGTAAACACAGAAAAAAAATAAGAGTAGTCAAAAGTGCTGATACATTAACTCACTCCATCATGCCTAATTATTGCAGCATATATGATATAAAATAATTAAAAGGCAGAAAATATCTGCTTATCTCCAAACCAGGCAAAAGAGATCTCTTTGGAAATGTAGTTAAACTGAAAAAAAGTCAAGATGCGTGTTATGTTTCAGCCCAAAGAAGATTATCACAGGGAGACTATAAACTCCTGAAAATAGAAGTTTATGATGACAACAGGCAATGCTTTCGTTACAGTGACATGAGCAGAGCCACTGTAACACATACCATTTTCTTTTTGTACAGGTTTACAGTAGATATTTGAAGACACAGAAGAAGTTTGTGTGCAGCTTTTCAGTTAAAAGGTGTGCAGTTCATCAAACTGGTAAGTATGTTTCCCGAAATGTTTTAGAAAATGAGAAAAGACACTTGACCTAAATACTGTGCACACTAGTTGACCACGTATAAAGTAAAGATTCTTAAGTGCACTATGTACTGCAGACATGAATGGCTTCTGAAAGCTCAGTAATTCAGTTGAACGCACACTAAAGAACCGTTTAAGAAGTTGTTTCCAGTTTTGTCTGATCATTTCTTCTCAGAAGGAGTTTCACCACTAAGCTCTACATCTAGTGAAGCCTCTTCAAGAGATGGTTTAATATTAGATACATTAATAGGAGATCCAGGGGTAGCTGTACAGATAGAGAGAAAAAACAAATTAGGTTTTACACTTAAGAATGTCTATGCTAAAAAGCATCAAAAGCAAGGAAAATGCATATTAACTAGCATATAAACACAAATAAGCTACGCTATCCAATGAAATTAGAAATCAAAGTGAAATTTGTTCTCCAAGCAGCAAAACCACCCAACAGCAGACAGCGTAGCTGGGCAAAAGTTCAGACTGAACATACTGAATACGTAATCATGTTACTAGCAGCTTTAGCCACAATCTGGTCACAGAGCTCGACAGTGTATGTTCAGAAAACACCTTAGAAATTCTGCCACTTAAATAAGTAAATTTTCTTTGTCTTACTTGGAGATAGCTGTCATACTTCAGAACAAAAGCTCATGAACTTCAGGCCATAGCAAATGAAACAATTCAGAGGATAAGAGAAAGTAACTATCAACACAGTTTTACTGCTAAAACTATTTGTGCAGTGCTATTGAGTTCTCAATGACCCACAAAATGGTCCCACTTACAGAGGGAATGTTAAGAAATAGCTGCCCTACGAAGTCATGTAATATGTGAGGAAGAATTATACTGCTGAAAATAATCAAGTTAGTCATTCTGCCTCTGACAGCAGTTACTTACATAAGGTTGGTTTATCTACAGCTAGCCTTTCAGGCAAAGTTTCAAGTGGAGTTGGTTGAATTTTTGCAGGGGTATATGTATTTAAAGAAATTTTTCTTCCTGAAAGGGGCATCATGTAAGTTGGAGAAGCTGAAATGGTGGGAAAAAAAGAATATACACATCATTAGTAATAAAAATACTCTCACCTGAGCCAATGTCAAAAACAGCAGCCACAGAACATCCAGCAAAATAGATACCACAGTTATACAACTGGCAGCTCAGCCACCCATGTTTGAGTCTAGTGTCAAAACTTCTCAACATGAAAGACAAACCTTAAAACCTTCTTTTAACCTCAGAAAGCTACACAGTAAGTTCATGCTTCTAGGGCAGCTAAGCTGAATGTCAGTAACAGCTGCCTTGCCAGAAGATTGGCAAAAGCATTAGTGCTACTTCTCATAGGTTATGAAGATTGCACCCGAACAGGCATCGAGTCCAAAATTTCTAAGGAAAGTGCACACAATACACTGATCTCTAGACAACCTGCAAAGGGTATAGGGAAGCAGAAGGAGAGCCAAACACCTGTGGCCTCTAACTGCATTAGTTTTAATTTCCAACCACTCCTTGGTAGAAAGGTGACCATCTGTTCAGAGTATGACAGGGTTTTTAAAAAATATTTCTTCATCTTATGTACTCTCAATTTGGAATTGATTTTGAAGACACACAAACTTCCTAACCAGTATACCAAGGCATTTTAAGTAGCTGAGAATTTTCGTATACTTGTAAACCTCCTTGAACTCTTCTTCAGTTAACATCTATTTTCTTAACTTGTTTATATTCCTTCTCAACTATAGGAGGCATACCCTGTCAAATTAGCTGCTGATTAAAATCTAAACTGTATAAAATAACAGGGAAAAAAAGGAAAAATCCTGTAAAAATCCAGGAAAAAGGGAAAAATTCTAAAAGTAGGTAACCATTGTATCAGTACTTGCAAGTACAAGCTTTCTGATCAAAGCATGAGTCTTTAGACAATTCCTTAAGAAGAATGATTTTCAATCACTTGACACATTATTCATAAGCATCCTAGTATGTGGGAAATCTGACCTAACTAAAGCCATTTTCAATGGGAAATCATTTTCCCAGAGACGTGCACATGGATAGAATTTAGCTGTATTTTATTTCAACATCACCTAAATTTAAACATGGAGCATGAACTGCTAAAAAGCTAAATAACTGAAAGGCATTCTAACGGTGAAACCCCAAGTAATATTGAAAGAAACAGGAAATAACAAATTTTTAAGTGTAAATGCAACACTACCCTGCTGCAGTTACTGCCAGTACAACAGTACAGTATGAAGCTGGAAACACTGCATCCTCCTTGAAAAGCATTATCTTAATTCAGTTGACAGTGTGGACAGTATAGAGAAGTCAATGTAATAATAAAAGAAATAAACCAATTATGATTTCATTAAATCCTTAATTTACTATCACAGCCAACAAACATTACTTCAGGGAATTATAGATGTCCATACCCACAAAAGAATACTGCAAATTTAAAATTATGGTTTATGCACGTTTTCATTTTCTTTAAAAGCAGTATCCTTGTTAGCTGCATAACACTCTAAAGATTAACTAGACAATAGTTAAGAATTTAAAATTAACATAATTACAAACTAAAACCAGTACATGTGTCCTGTAGATTTTCCCTTGATGGAGCAGCAACAGAGGCAAGAAATTCATCCACCTGCTTCAGAGACAAGGAATTGTGTAGAGTTTCCAAAGGGCAAATAGAAGGCACCATGGAATACAGTTCAAAACCTAAAAGAAAAAATAATAAAAAAAGAGATTTCCAAACGTAAGACAGGATTTAAGCTATTGCATTAATGCATGATAAAAAGTATTTATTTTTCATTAGTACATGCAGGCAAAGGACTCTTGAAATCATGGAAATTAAATATTATAGGAGTTGGAACAAGATGGGCCAATTTCCAGGGTATACTAAGCTAAAGATACATGTAACATGCCATGGGATACAAATCCCACTTACACATGAAGTACATGTGTACACGTAAAATTATTTAAACATTAGAACTGTGTCCTACTCCCAAATCAGTTCATGAAAGATAATATCCCTCTAAGACAAATTTAGCAGATCACTAAAACAGAAAAAAAAGAAAAAAAGGCAGTATTTCTCCTACTCATTCTCATACCTGACACAAGACTAAATAGATAACTCATTCATGCAAGAAAATAGGATAGCTATTTTGTTAGCAGAAAAGAGCTAAAAATGTTATATCTTCCAAGAAATAAATTTCCAGAAGTCACGTTCTATCATCTTCAGTTTTCTGTGAAAACAAACTGTTGTCTTCAATATCAAAGGAAAACCACTGTTAACATTTTTATACCTTGAGGTTACATGTTTGTACTTTCTAAGACAGATATACACCTACCTTTATACATTTAAAACAGTATTTAAAAGACTAGAAGTTTCATTTATTAGAATAGGTAAGTAAAGCAACTCAAAAATCTAAAAATGTATTGGCTTTTGCTTTTCTATGTTAGTATTGATTATACACTAACCATGCATATCCATAATACTAACAGACTAAAATGCATTTAAACATCCTGGCCAAAAAAAATCTGCAGTTCTTTAAAGTGATGCAAGTTTGATAACTCAATAAACAGCTCTTCATCCAATTGCATTTCAGAAGAGGAAAATATGTCCATTAGTGTTTTCAACATACAGCTGTAACATTATAACTTTGCAATTCAAAACTGTATATTTCTTCCAAGATAATTAAATGAAGAAGCAATAGTGAATGAAATAATGTTTAGAATTTCAGTTCAAGGTACATTTATTAGAGATAGCATTATGACTGTGAGCTGTTCCTTCCCATAAAATAATAAGCAACAATATTCCTGTGATATCCCATGTTGCCCATTCGCTCCCCATTAATACTTGCATAAAGACGTAATTCAACAAGATTTAAACTCCCAAATATCTATATTTATATTTAGATCCACCTTGGCCATACTCAACTTTCAGGGACAATCACTACAAATATACAATCAACTCAAGTGTACTTATATCAGCTTAGATTATAAACAAAATTTTGCATTTCATGAAAACTTGGGGTTTGTGTACAAAAGAAACACCACCATATAATTAATTTCTATTCTCCTATAAAGACAGTAGCTAAGCTTCAGTGTAAGCACTAAGATGCTTGGCATACATATTAATATCCTAAATAACTAGATGCAGGCATGCAAAGCGCAAACCCTTTCGTTGCATTACAGTAAAATATAAGGTTTCTCTTTACCCTGACAAAAAAGTCACTATCACTTTAACAAGAATTTATTTTTCTAATTTTGCAATTAACTAAGTGGGACAATGTCAGGTTAACTTTTTAGTAACTCTTATTGTTATAGTGCCTGTTACAGAGAACCAGAAAGGAATTCCAAGATCCACCCATGCCCTTAAAAACAAAAAAAAAAAAAAAAAAAAAAAAAAAAAAAAAAAAAAAAAGAAAAAAAAAGAAAAGAAAAGGAAAAAAAAAAGAGAGGAGAAGAAAAACCCAAAATTTTCCTTTTTAGCAATTCTCCTCCAGATGTTTTTGTTGAGTTTTGACAATTCTGCTGTCAGTTAGTCATATCCCAGCACACTGTTGTAGTATCTAAGGGATATGGCTTAAAACATAACCTGGAAGTCTATGTGTGATGTTTTATTTGAATATCTTATAACAAATACTGTATGATGTTATGAGAAATAAATTTGAAATTTTATGATGACGAAGCCCGACAGTATCCCTTTAAGAAGGCAATTTCCTGTACATTAACAGCCTTTGAGCTTTGGCTGCACTTATTCTTAAAGCATCAAAAAGCAAGACAATGAAAGGGTTAACGCAGCATCTCAGAAAGCCACCCTGCTGTCTTAGATTCAAAAGCTATAGAGACATACCACTGGAGCCTAGAAATTCCACAGAGGAAATGGACCAGCACCTAAAGAGGTGTGGGTGTTCTGCAGAGGCCCAGAAAATAAGGTAAAGCACTTTCAGAAGATACTTGTTTCATCATGTTCCTTGAACTAAAGGTGGGGGGGTAGTCTGAAATGAGTTAAGAGGGTGTGATAATAACATAAAAGTAAGAAAAAAAAACAGAGTGAAAGGGACAAGAATAATCAAAATGGTAGTCCAGAGGACAGACGAAACAACATCAATATGGGCTTATGTTAGTAGAGAACCCTCGGAAAGCTGCAATATTCTTAGGGTTCCTAGGAGCTCATACTGCATGCATTAATCTTGACAAAGATGTATGGTAAAACTGCTGCATTAAATGAATCAGAACAATCAATGTGATCAATAAAAGCAATTTAGATCCTTTTCTTAAAGAATGCAGTCACAAAAAGATAGTGCTAAATGGAACAGAAAGTAATCATATTATTAGACACAGATACTCAAATGCAGTTCTTACTTTCTGACCTTGTAGGTTTTGGAAGTATTGTTTGGTTTGAGTCTAAAGAAAAAATGGACTCCTAACTTTTCTATTTGAAAAAGGACATTAGAATTGGGCTTTTAGATCAAACACAGTCTTAACGGTATAAATTCAGCCTTACTATAGTTTTCCTTCAAGAAGCACTGCAGTGCAAAAAAGTCACTACGCGTTCGAAATGAATGTCACAGAAGACTACTTTGCTTCTCTGCAAAGCCAAACAAAAACAGCCTTTTTTTTAAAACTTTGTTTCTAAGAAAATGCCATGAAAATACTGATGATTTCCACTGCAATTTCAATATCACTGTCACTGAACTCAGCCAGCAGTCATGTACATTTTAAAACTGCAGTTAGGAAACCTGGAAAAACTACATTAAGGTCCGGTGGACACTGAAGACTGAGTCTACTTTTCATTAACAGGATACATTTGAGGCCTATTTCATCATGTAGAAAGGGAGGCGCAAAATATTTTGCTGAGAAAGAAAAAAACATACCTCTGTCCTGTGTGTTAAACCGAGAATTTTTGCAAACTGAAGACAGTTAACTCTCACTCTTGAAGCTCAAGAGGCCAATGCTGTTCAAGAGGTCACAGCTCTCTTGCTGTGATTCTTAGTGCAATATTTAAGTAATTTGCACATCTGATGAACAGAGAAGTATGGTAAGGTAAAATAAATTTTTGTCCCATGAAAAATTTAGCAAGAATGGAACCAAAGCATCTGCTTTAGTTTTTTTAATTTAGCATCACTTCAAGAAGATAGTCATTAGCTCCAGCTGTCAATTCAGTGATTTATTTTAGAATGGGCAAGCTCAGAGAATAAGTTCAGCAGGAGGAAGACAAAGAAGAAGCAGCAGCTATCAAGAAGTGTATGTCTAATAAGATCAGATTTCATTGTCTGTATCTTGTACCATACAGTCTGATCACACAAGAACATGGGGAGAATAATTTATTAGAGAGATCATGATTAACAGTAGCACTTCATTTTTTTTTTCCCAAGGATTTTTCTAAGGAATGAATTTTGATGTTGTATATATACTAATGAATGATAAAGAAGGGATTTAGGATATCTAATGATTACAAATATATTTGGAATTGTGCTTGAAGTTAGGAACGACAGACGGCTGGATGATACTGTACACCCCGTATTTGAAATAAATATAAAAGGGATGAAGCAAGGAACCTTTTGTTTTTGTTTTTTGTTTTTAAAATAAAAGCAAAACGTACCATTGGTTGGGTGTCGAGCAAATGAGATAGAAAACCTTTTAACAGCAGAACCGCGTGTGGTGTCTGAGAAAGAGAAAAACAGGTACCTGAAATTTGTAACAGCTACCAAAAGAAGGAGATTTTAAAATAGGAAGGGAAGAAGAAAGGAAAAAAGAAAAGATGAAACGGTATTAGAACTGAGTGGCATGCAGAAGGGACCAAGGAAAAGGGCTAAAATCTAAAAAAGATGTTAAAAAGAAGAAAATTTGGATTGTTGGTAACTACAAGATGTGTAATGAAGTGTATGAAAACAAGCAGAATGAGCTGGTGATTCTGGCATACAAGGTTATTCAGGTTAGACTCAAACACTGAGTAGTGAAGTGGGGGGAAAACCAGCATGAATACTGTTTCACCTCAGGGTTATAAAGGTGTGCTTTGGCATCTTAACATTCTGAAATCTAGTGAGAGAGTTTCTTCTCTATCCCAGATTATCCAAAACTGAAAATCTCCTGCTCCTTTGTAATCCAAACCCCACCAAAAATCAGGAATCCTAAAATTTTCACCATCAGTATTTAACTTACTGGTTTATAATTTCTTTCATTCCTTGTATATGCTCCACATAACTTATTTCATTTCAACATCAATTAGCAAAGATAAAAAACAAAGTTTAAAAATATTAAAGAATTTAAAAACAAAAGTTTCAGTTTACTGAAAAAAAATGCACTTGCTGAAACCTCCTGGCACGCATTACAGGTCTGTGAGCTAGTGTTCAATTCAAGACAAACAAGAACTGACTGTGCTATTAAGTTAAACATAAGCAAGCTATGGGCAATACAGAAGCAATAGAAACTCATAAAATTAATACTAGGCAAAAGATTCTAGGATTCCATTAAAATCTTTAGAAGTTCAATGTGGCACATGGGTTTGTGCGTGCATGTGCGCGAGTGTGCACATACCATCTATGAAGCCAGAAGAAGTCAGCTTTTTACGATGCGTACGAGCATAATCCTGTAGGTTAGGTGCACTTGAAGAACCCCCGAGCACTGAGGTGCTAAACAGGCCCGCACAGTGAGACCCTGATGGGAGTTAGAGAAAATACATACAACAACCAGGTGTTCGTCCATTCACATTGGGGATGCATGCAGCATGCAAGCACATGGCTCTTACCACACAAAAGGCAGCTTTTGGCAGTGCCTTGGACAGGTTCACAATATGCTTGTAATGTCAGAGTGGGACTTGTAGGCTGAAACTATCATAATTTATTGTGCTTCTACTCATGAAACAGCACCCTCTGCTATATGTGCAAAGAGAGGATTGGCTTTAACAAAGTGAGTTCTTGTCCTGTTTTCACTTTTGGTAAAAAAAAGTTACTGGTTAGCATCAATGTAAACATAAACAAAACAACAAAACAAAATGAAGATGATGATGATGATGTGAAGGTTGTGTGTTTTAAAACCTGTATTTCTGAAACAAATATAAACTGGAAAAATACTGCTCATTGCTTTCATCCAAATCAACCTTTGCGATGACAAGCTGCAATGAAGTTCTCATGCATTTCCACAGACTTCGTATGGGAGTATTTCCCATCTAACCCCAACAGAATGTTAACCAAATTGGAAATATTCTATTTGTATTTCAGCTACCATTACTGACAATACCTAATACAAACTGAAATACCTAGAAGTTTCATCAAGTTTAGCTTGACTTTCTTTCCTGAGAAGACTTTTGCACAGCTCCATGCAAGTGACAGTACTTTGGTTACAACTCATATGTTCCTGCCACTAGAATGGGAGTTTAAACAAATCACTGAAAGCCACAGACAAAAATATAAAAATAACTTTTGTAATCATCAACCATAAATGAAACTTACATACAACAATGAACAAAATGGAAAAAAAGTTGCATTTTTTTCCTTTACATTTTGCTACTTGTTGAAAGGAGAAGTGTTTTTTCACTCAGGACTTATCTTTTACATTTTAGATAAGTAGCAGCAGATTTTTTTTTTAAAACCAGCTGCCAATTCCAGTGATACTTCCTTTCATTACTTATCCAGTGATGGGAAACATTACTAGCACATGTGACCAATCACAGCCAAAATAAATTGGTGCCTGGTCTGTGGCAAAAGCCTTTCACACCAAATATAATACCTTAATCTACACACAGAAATACATCAACTTCCACAAGCCATATTGTGTCACACAAAAGAAAAATCATTTAACTTTAGCAAGCACATAATAAAAACCAGGACTTCAATAAACAAGAGCACCTGATGTATGCATTTTACTAAGGAAAAAATATAACAGGAAGAAAAGTATCACAGAAAGATTAGACACACAAAAAATACAAATCTTTACAAAGAAAAGAAAAGCTACTTCTAAGTTTATGCATATAGGTTATGCATTTTTATACTTCATTTTTCCCATGAAAAGACATAGAAAAAAAGCAATATTGATTTACAGTAGTGCATGATTTCATTTTTTTTTATGTGAGTCATATGTATGCCTGTTTTAACAAAGCAATAGAAAAGCACCACTTTAATTAAAAGAATTTGAAAGAACTCATTGAATTATAGCATGATTCATTCTAATGCTGAAAAGAAGAAATTTATTTCAAGAGAGGGAATATGTGCAAAACCCCTAATACCATCAAGAAACTTGAGGTTCTTCCCCATCCCCCTCCCCTCAGTAAAACATCTTCACTTTCATCAATTGCCCACAGTAGGAAACAGAAATTTTCAAGAAAAGTGTTTTAATAGTTTCCAGAGCAGGCTATTTTAATCCAAAAGATTATTGTAAAATCCAAAAGCTCAATCAGAAACTATGTTATCTTAAAAATCCACTTTATGTTAAAAACAATCCTGTATACCTGTTGCAAGCAGTACAGAATCAGTAATATTAACAGTCTCAAACAAATTGATCTTTTAGTTATAATTTATTTTAAAACTTTTGCTGTAGAAAAACTGTCCAGTCCATAGGCAGACACTCAGCTTATGTTACTGATAAAAAGTACTATTGGGTCCTGTTAACAAAAAAGCTATTCAAAGAATATACAACTGTGGAGAACAGCAGGCAGATGAAAAGCTGATAACATCAAACAAAATTTCAATTGTAGGCACATACCTAGACCACTCTGCTTTTGTTCCAGAATAGTTCTTGGTGTTCGTAAGTTACTATTGCTTTCTGATAGGACCTGAATATGAAAAACAGAAAAATAAGGGAAAGTAGAACAGCAGCATGAAACATCCATTTAACTTGATACAGCAGCCTGTTTCAGACAGACAGGTGTTAATAAGCTGTATGATAAGTGTTAGTAAAAATATGTAAAGGAAACATGAAAGATCATGCAATCTCCCCTTCTGAAGGGAGTCCATTTCACATATGAGTTCCTTGCAATGAAGTGGTGCAAAGCAAGCATTCAGAATGAGAAAGGACACAGACCAAGACCGATATGAGAACAAACATTTGAGACATTTTATTTCATTTTACCAAATGCACTCTCCTAAACTGCGCCTGTATTGAAAAAAGGAGGGGAGGGAAGGAAAGACAGACAAGCTATTGAGGACACCATACAATCACTGATCCATGCACGGGCTCAATCAGTATAATCTTCAGATGCTCACAGCCTTTGCTGATATAAACTTTTCCAATGTAAATAGTTTTAGAATTTTCCATAATAAATTATGAAGATTTTCAAAGAAAAAGGATATGGTTAACAGAACACCATCCATTGTCCTACATGTGAACAATATCTTGACATTCTGAACATCTTTAGATCTTCATTGGTACTTCCAAAACATTTACTGTTTCTTTTTTTCCTGCCTTCCCCTCACCCCCCAGTAAAGTTCAAAATATTGTACAAGTCAATGGATGATGTACTGTGTTGGGAGATTCAGATACTTCCGGATACAGATGGCGAGAATTATTAGTGCTAGAGTTTTTTCCCTGCAATAGTTAATACCAGGCCACTGAAAATATGATATATGCAAAACAAGTTTTGAATAGCAACGTGAAGTACCAGATAAATTATTTTAAATGGTATTGGTTGCAATTATTAATTTTTCTTTTCAATTTACCTACCACCAAATTAAGCAATGCTGGTTTTAAAGTCTTAAAGGACAACTAAACCAAAGCAGAATTCTCTTTCATTACGCAGTGCACGAAGTCTGTTTTACTGTAGTAACATTTGCAATTCCTATAAAGAAACCAAATTTTTATGGAAGCGTGTAACACATTCAGTGGAAAAACATGCACTTGCTCTTTTTCCCCCAAACATTCTCAGCAAGTAATTTTAAGAAGTCCTTGAAATACAATCCATAACAAGGGATTAGATGTCCTTAAAGACAGTTGTTGCTTGGAATGCATAAAATGTTTAATGAAGTAAAGTTTAAAAACCTGTTGCCATGAGCCAAAAATACTGGATGTGAAAGCCAGTGATTTAGGGGAGACAGGGGAAGAAGTGATTTGTTCCCCTGATCTGCGTCTTCGACGCCCAGTACCCACACCACTGGTGTAATGCAGCCAGGTACCAATACACTCTGGGCTAGACACACTCAGGGGGCTCTCTTCCTGGAAGTGAGAAAGGGGGCAAAAAACAGCAAAGCATGCAAAGTTAGATTCAACAGAGCCAAATGAACAGAAAAGAAAAAAACCCAATCTGCTTGCACCCTTTTATAGACTAGTTTTAAAACTATTAAACAGTGAATAGAGAAGAATAATAATACAGTATTAGAAAGTTATCAGTTATCTTTTCATCCAACTATATCTTTTATTATAACGCTTCAATCAAATTTCTGGTAGACTAATTATGATATGAGAGAAAGGTATTTGTTATCAATAATTGATTCATCATTTCAAGAATTTTCCACATGTTGGAAACAGAACTTCTGTTACCCTTGACATACTGTTTAATAGTTTTTCCCCCTCTTAAGTACATTAAGCTTTCCTATTTATTACTTAATAGTTTCCATTTCTATAAGCTTATCTGAAAGATTCTCATTTTAAAATTGCCTTTGAGACTTTACAGCTGACTCACTGGTTAGTAGCACCAACCTGACTGGTAGTAGTTTTCCAAAATTAATAATGTCCTAAAAATTAAAACTGACGCTGAACACCTTATCAGGACTTCAAGGGAGGACAGTGTCAGGCTAAGCACCCCGCCATGCCCTACATCATTATGTATCATTAGCAATTAACATTTTTTGTAATACAGAATTTGCTTTCCAATGTCAATGAGCCTTACATTCTTGGTTTTCTATTGTAACAGCTTTTTTTTCTTTTAATGACTCAGTCACAGTTGCAATTCTTCTGTAAATATTGCTATAACCCAGATTAAAACTTCCATATAAATCTCACACCTGACAGTGTCCTTTCAAATTAACGGACATAGGTGAAGAGAGAATTGCCTTACAGGAGGAAAAAAAAAAGAAAAAAAGAAAAAAAAAAAAAAAAAAAAAAAAAAAAAAAAAAAAAAAAAAAAAAAAAAAAAAAAAAAAAAAAGAAAAAAAGATAAAAAGAAAAAAAAAAGAAAAAAGAAAAAAGTTCAAGGCAGTTGCAGTTTAAGTTGCAGTGACTTTCTTTTTAAATGCTCCAAAATACCGTTTAGTTTAAATATTCCAAATACTGGTTTTGCAGATGTCAGTAGGCCAGATGAAACTTCCAATTTTAATTTTAAGAAAAAATGTTTTATAGTGCTCTGTTTTCTCTAAATTGGCTATTTCTTTCAGCAAATAAGCAAGCATTGAATGCTGAAACATTCAATTTCAACATGTATTATCTGCACAGTCAAAATTTGGCGATTTGTGCTACTGATATCTTGTGAAATGAACTTCCATATAATTTATGAAAATGGTTGAAAGTTTGAAGTAATAGACTATTGAGTTGTGCATATGTGAACTCATAGCTAGGAGGGGAGTTTGCATGATCATAGCGAAAACAGCTTTTAAAAATCAAAAATATTGATGTTGTGAGCATTTGTTTATGAAAAAACTTGGAAATAGAAAATATAAGACATTAACATTTATTATGTCTGTTAATTTATGGAAGTCATGTGAAGTTATACAGATATCCTTATCAAAGGGAATCATGCATCTTTTCTCCCCACACTGCCAATAACCAAGTGACTTGCAAATTTATAATACTTTTACTGCATACAAACAACCCATTCCCAACACAAACATGAAAGAAAAAGCTTTTGGTGTGGATCTTCATTTCTGATGGTTTTAAGCAACTGAAAATGAGGCAATAAGAAGCTGTTAGTCTGCTTCTAGCATTAATATCACAGAAGTGCCACTATGCACGATCTCAAGTTTTGCCACTAAACCATCCCAATGATACAGCCGTGCATCCCCTCACCTCTGTGACATTAAAGCCATATCTGTGAAGCACACCTAGATGTCATGGCCTTCAAGACAGCAAACTAGACTGTTCAAGATGTTACCTAAAGTACTCATGAAACACAAACCCAGCCACTTTAAAAAAAAAAAGCTTCAAGTTTATTTTCTTACCTTCAAAAGCTCGAGGAGTGAAGTCACTTTCACTTCATGTGAAAGCAAATACAGCAGAAGACATGTCTCACCTTCTGTACCTCCCCCACCACCCCCATTGCCTTTGTTTCCTTTCAGCACAACCACCCTGAAAGTATGCTTAATTCCCAATAGCAGCTGTCTTGTAAAGATGAATACAAAAGCAACGTATGTTAGGTTGTAGATGTAGGTTTAGACTCAAAATGTCTTCATTTTCAAATATCAAATTTTCTAAAATGGCTTAAAAAAAAGGGAAGTAAGTCTGATCACAGAATTGTAATTCATTTAAAAAAAATTTCCTTCAGACAAATTACTGCCATGGAGGATTTTCCACTGAGAAAGAGCCAACCTCCTGTAAGATGTATCATACTGGTTCTGTGTAATCAAAAGCAGAATTACATTTGGGTTTGTTTTGTTAAAAGTAAGCAAAAGTTCATTTCTGTCAAAGACACAATCCCAAACACAAACACTTACTTCAACAGAACCAATCTTCCTGGATCTTGGAAGGGGTGACTTTCTGTGTATGTGAATTGGGTCTGATACCATTGGCTTGAACATCACGACTGATCGATCCGTTTCATCTCTTTTGGGAGCATGTGCTTCCTCATCACTATCATTTCTGTGAGAGGTCTTCTTTGAGCCTTCATTCTACAAACAATACATAATTAATTTTCAATTTGTCTGCACACCTTCAAACATGCAGACAAAAGTTGCTCTTAAATAAATCTTCTGTGTAAAGATAAAACAGCTGATTTTAAAAATAGAAGATGTAAATCACATATTATTGTACAAATTGCTCTAGACTTTATTCTACATGTGTTTCTTCTTTCTTCTTCTATTAGAAGAATTCCAGCCAAGCCTTGCTTTCATTTCTTTCTGAAAAAGCAGTGGTAACTCCATAGAACTGACCACACATCTTTGAAAATATCAATTCTTCCTCAGCAATCTATGTCCATAAACATGCCAAAGTACTTTCTTAAATATTTCTTTCAGTTGCCAGAATATTATTCATGTTATACTGATAATGATACCATTTTTCTTATAATGAGTATTTTGTATTTCTAGTAAAAATTCTGGCTAAGCCTTTGGAAGTCCAAATAATCTGTGTTCTTTACCTCAGTGTCCATTCAAAATAGAAAAGAATGGCACTGCTTATATTATACTGGGCATTTTTTTACCAAAATAAAAATCACACTTGTATTTTTTACCTAACAATTTTCCAGTGTTTGCTTTAGGTATGTCCATATCCAGAAAACCTAAGTTTTGCTTTAAAGAAAGGCATTATTATTACCTCTCTGGAGGCAGGTCTGTATCCATATCCAGCTGGTAAATTTTTATCTTCCTCACAGCCTTTGGCTCCTGGACTAAAGTGCAGCTCTACATGAAAACGTTCTTCCGAAGATAGTTCCTGAAGGAAGATTATATTATATAGGTTTATACTTTAATACACAGCTCAGCACTACTCATTTCTGAAGATATTTATCCATTTTAAATACCTTGTTTGGATCCTCATAAAGCATGATAACAATCTGTGTCATGTAATTGAGTTCATTGACCACATTTAAGTAATCCATAGCTCGTTTCCATTGTTCGTCTTTTGATTCCTTATGAAGGGAGAAAATAAAAAAAAAAAAAATCAACAATAAAACCCAGATAGTTTCTTTAAGAAGACTGATGATTTCACTTTTCCCCCATTTACAGATTTTAAATTCATAGCAGAAGTACAACGCTTACCATAGCTAAGGAAAATGCAGAGGTACAACCAAAAAAACAATTACGAATCTTCATGAGTTACTTAAAATTACTCAAATGAATTAAAAGTGAAGATCAGAAGTTTTCATCTTTTATTTCAGTGTGTCTTTCACATTATTTCACCAGTGATCATACATCTTGTAGACAGAGGCACTCTTTTAAACTCTCCTGATGAGAACTGCTAATTTTGCAATAAATTCATTTCAATTACTATATTGTGAAAAATGTTTTCAGATATCATGCTAACAGTCAAACATCACATTCCAAACTACTTAAATTAATAGTCACCTATGCTCTAGGAAAGAATTTAATGCTCTAGGAAAGAAACCATTTAGTAATCCAGCTTGAAGAAAAATTAAAAGTTTATCAGACCAAAACTTGGAGTTACCTTTGCAGTATGTCACAAAAGTTTAAAAATGCTCTTGCCATCACTGAGTTTAGTCACTCATTACCAGAAGCAAGTATGTCAATAAAACAATTTCAAAAGTTAATATATTAGTCAAGCTCTATCTTACAAGCAGTTAGCTACGGTTTGTCGTGCTACATCTATCTTCTCCAAGAACAGTGCACCACCTTTGTAGTATTTATTCTTCAACAGTAAAGTAAGACAATTCACTGTACCAGAGAAACACTGCACTACATGGACAGTCTTGAAGTAAGGTAGGGAGGTCTTGACAATACGTCAATGGTCAAAAATAATAAGTTAAATAAGTCCAAAAGTAAATTCAAGAGAATGATAACTTGAAGAAAAAAGAGTTTGAAGAATTATTGTGACAACAGAAGAGACAAAAAAAAGTATCTGCACTTTTCCACACATATTTGTGACTCTAACACATACAGCCAATAGAACTTAGCATTACTTTGATGGAAATAATGCCCTTTAATGTGCAACTTGAAATATATCTCTGCATATACAACAGGAAATCAAATGTTTGAAAGAATGTGATGAATTTCAAAACCACTTAAGCTTTCAATTGATAAAATCGTAGGAAGATTGAGTCCTTTAGGTTCCTCTGAAAATATCAGAGCTTCAAGAGAGAAACTTACATCACATAAGGCACCGTAACGAAGGGTGGACAGCAGGGAGTGGACGTGGCTCTCACTGGTGAAGTACAGCCGTGTGCGCACATGGCGTTCAGGGGACATAACACCCCTGGAGTAACTTCAAGGAAAGAAAAATGCTATTAGACCAGGATGAGATGTGTCCCTATTTTTAAAACGGCTGTTATCAAATAAAAATTTCGTATTTTCTAATTACTATGAGCTAATGAGATACTTCAAGTATGAAAGCTATGGAATATCTTTAACTGTTTTGGGTATTAATGTAACCACATAAAAAAGTAACTGGCTTACAGAGGATGAAGCTTATTTACAGTGTCATCATCTTGAGTTCTCTGAAGGTCAGAACGAATTTTTCTGACTAGAGGAGTGCAGTAACCTTTGGCAATCTCCAATTTCTCAGCTTTAGAAATACCATATTCCTGTGTAAAAACAAACTGACTTTTAAAATTCAGTTAAAGATTAAAATGTCTTCTAATTCAAAACTTCAATATTAAAGCAAATTAGTCATCTATTAGTTTGCTCTGGCTGCAAACCATTTTGTTTACCATTTTTACTACAGATGATTACTGATGTAGCTTCAAGTAACAAGCAATTTGCCTTTTTTCTGGTTGATTTGATAGAGAGAAACAGTTTTTCATTTACCAGTTAAAGCATAAAAGCTGGTTCATCCTCTGGTGTGATAAACCTCCTTTTCTTAACCAAAACATCCACGGAGTCATTGCTTTTCCTTGTCACCATCTCCAACTCTTACCTTGCCCCACAGTGGTTTCTTTTCTTTCAACGTTCAATAAAGAGACATAGTTGATATGTCTGTCTTAGTCTGGGATAAACCATCCCACAGAAGATCTCTTATTTATCTCAAATAATAAGGCAAATGGTATTTATGTACAACTGAGAAATATGTTGCAGGGTTAGCACAGAAGGAAGACTGATGGAGGAGATTAGTGCAGGCTGTCAGGATGGCTCAAGACTACGTTTTGCCTGCATAAAAATTGTGACAAACAGTAACGGTGGGAAGCCTCATGGTTAATGGTCCTCACAGATGGAATGTGTAAATAAATTCCATTCTCATTAGAGAGAGGGAAAGGGGGACCCTAAGGGCGCATGCTTGGGGTCCTTAGATATAGGCCTGAGGGGCCTGAAGTGCAGGGCTCCCCTCTCCTGCACCAACATGGAAACCTCGCTGTGCACAGCTCTGAGAATAAACCTCTGTACCCAAAAGGCCATGGCCAGCCTCTGGGTAACCTGCGCTTATCTTTGAATCATACATATGTGTTATAATATCATCAATATTTAAAAATATGCTCTTCCAGGAGCTTCATACTCTGCTCATGCTCTGAAAGTCCTCTCATAGAAAGAATGAATCTTCTTGTTAGCCTGGAAAGCAATGTAAGCATTCTCCCTTTGCATTATGCAGGCTATCAAGTTCTCTTTGTTTTTCTTTCTTCAGTATGTGTCCTCATTTTTACCTGTTCTCTCTAACTCTCTGTTCAAAGTTTCAACTTAACAGGCCCACAAAACACAATGCATACTAAGTATCATTACTCTTTCTGTTTCAGAGAAGGGGAGAGGAAGAAGTGCCCTCACTTGCTGCATACAATATGGTAAATATCTCTGTTACTACAGTGCTCTGTAACCGCAGGGACACTTGGGGAAAGCTTTAGTCTGTTCTGTCCTGTTATTATAGATCAATTTCACGTCCT
Organism: Atrichornis clamosus; assembly: GCA_013400975.1. NCBI lineage: Eukaryota > Metazoa > Chordata > Aves > Passeriformes > Menuridae > Atrichornis > Atrichornis clamosus. The sequence goes on along the minus strand of WBMZ01001332.1, from coordinate 111,043 downwards.
GCCATCTACAAGATTTTAGAGCTAACCCAAGTTTTACAGCCTGCAGAGCACAGAAATGCAAATTGTCCACTTCTGGCCTGAAATTAATGGAATTTAATGTCTATATTCTTATCACGGAGTGTTACCATTTCGAAAAAAGCAGAGAGGTCTTTTTAAACTAAATTTTTTAAAGACAAGTTAAATTAGATAGCTTAGGATTAACAGTGTAATTTGCAAAGAGCCTGAAAATGAAATTTCTTTAAGCAGGAAAAATGAAATTAAAGCAATTTTAGAATACAGTGTTGTTCACAAAGGCTGCACTTAAATCTATGAAGAGTGGTGGAAATGAATTGCTGTAAAGTAAGAGGGCATGTTCACAGCTTAAATTTTTAGATAAATTCATCCTGGACACAACTTAATTAATTACGAATAGAATTTTTCTTTAAAGAAGCCTGTCAGTTTGCTATTGAAAAATAAGAGAAAATGTTAAAGCCTTCTATTACTGCAAAATACAGAAGTTTCAATAGAAAATACAGAGTAGACATTTTCACAAAAATTTGAAAAAAGTTGAAAAAGCATTTATTCTACACTTTCTATTTAATAACTGAAAATGCTTACCTGAGGGATCACAATGTCAGCTAAAGCCTTTGAAAGCCTATACAATTCCATTGTGTTTTCTAATTTTAAGGATCCATTGTGCTGTACGTCGTATTTTATACAGTCATAAATATCAGGAATTTTGCTAATATCATATCGTCCATTTTTTGTTTTGAAGTCTTTTTCCAGCTTGGCCCACCTGCGCAGCATCAGTTCTAGTGTTTCACTGTGGTACAGCTGAATGTCTGGATAGACACATATCTCTCATAAGCAATCAAGACCATTCAAATAATAAAAGGACATTTTAATTACATGCTAGTAATAACTGAATTACAGAGGGATAGAAGTGATAGAGTAAGTTCACTGTATTACTAGTAAGAAGAAGGAACAGCTGGGCATATGGTTAGTTTTGGTGCTGAAAGCATCACAACTACATAGCTACACTATGATAGTAAAAAGCATTGCTGTAGAAATGCACCACTGGCCCTTAAATATAAGATGTACCTATATAACTTAGCCTTAGTACCATCTGCTTTTCCTGTTACTTTTCTGGAATGCTGAGTTTCAAAGAATTAAGACAAGAATTTCTGCAAACATTGGAGGCCTGAATTTCCAAACACCACAGAGCCCTTACCTGCAGCATGACCACATGTTCCTCCTGCTTTTTACTTTAAAATTACACATATGAAATCAGACTGTGAAAATCTTTAACCCATTGATTGACTAAAATTCTGCTAAAAGTGAGTTTAGTGAACAAAGAGTTTTTGTTACAATCCTCTTCCATATATGTTAACAAGAGAAACTAAACACAAGTACAAAAATGTTTCAGTACCTGCAGACTTTGGATCTTCCATTCTTTGCCTGATCTGAGAAGTCAAACTCTGGATCAAGTAATAGACCTTGTCACATGTCTTTACAGGATTTTTAATAACCTGCATTGATTTTATCAGTGAGATGCTTCCAGATGGAGTAAGCTGCAATTTGAGATAAACACAGAATTACCTAAACAGACTAGATTTGAAAGACCTAGTGGGATAAGATGGAACACGTCGAAGATATCAAGCACTGGACAGAAAGCATTCAAGCAGGTTGCTATGAATTCTTTTAATGTTTTCTCAATTATCTATTCCCTTTGAGACATTAAGAAAAGAAAATACATCAAAAGGTAGTAACATCTATTAGAGATTCAAAGGCGACATGAAACTCATAGGGCAACAAATTCTATATAGTAAATATGAGTAACTACAAGAATTCATAAAACCTATTTTTTTTGTTCCAAGAGAGGAAAATTGGAAAGAGGTTTAAAACTTAGTATGTACTTAGTAAACTGCCTAAACTTCCTTTCAAGTAACTTCTGTATTCAAAAGCTTAAAAAAAATTCTGTTAGGTTGTCATTAGGCTACACTCCTCAGAAAATACTTTTTGTTCCACAGGAACATCCAGATTTGCAACAGTAACTGATACCATAAAAACAGTCTGCCTGTTCTGGTTCTAGGTTTTTGTTTCTATAGGACTGCAGGACAAAAACACAGAGAGAAATCCTTTAAGTGCACATATATCAAGAACATATAAGATGTTTTTCAGACTGAATTAATTGTAGAAATTGTAGAAGCTACTATCACTATCAAGTTTAGTTTCACTAAAACAATGGTCAATACACATGTAAGTGAGGCTTGGCCTCATTCTTTTCAGACAAGTCTGCAGAATCCAAAGTGATCAATGATAGTAAACAGTAATTTATATACAACACATACTTATTTGCAATTTCCTCTGTTTCCTGAAATTGACAGAGTAATTTGGACATGGAAAACTCCTCCCCTCTACCTAACAGTAAGCAGTTCCTATCTCCCTATTATGGCCAAGTAAATCAAGAAACTGATTTACTTATACATAATAGGGAGGGAGGCACAGGATTAAACACTATACAGCTCTCCCAAATCACAAGTTAAAAATCCTCACAAATAAATGAACCTCCAAAAAGTTATTATTGCTTTATAATCCAAAAGGTTAGTTACTTTCTGTGATGGAAGAGTGCTCCATTAGTTCAACCACATTTCAAATCTGATTACATCTATATAACAAACATCAATAAATCCTTGCGTTTTCCAATTACCGTTGAATCCACTGCTGGCAGTGGTTTGCATGATACTTTATGTTTTAAATGAACCTACACAGAGTTTTAAATGAACCACACATGCAGCGTATATTATTCTTCATTAATTTGCTCTCAATACCTTTTCAAAATTAGCAGTTTAAACTTAAACCTCATTTGTGGACTTGTATTTAGTTGTTACATGAGACAGAATAAGGATAATTGAAAGAAAAAATTTCTTAACACTAACAAGCAATACATTTAAAACCATGAAAAATCACATGGCTTCTGTACTAAATCAACATAAACTATATTACTATGCACTAATTTAGCATGTTAATGAGATATTTCATTTCACTGATTAGAAAGTATACTATTGGTTTTCAGTATCTTAGTATTGTTACGTAAAAATAAGGAGCTTGCAGAAGACTAAATATTGAAACAACTGCAGCCTTTAGGCAAACGTTTTGTTACACCATACACTGTCAAAGTAAAGATTATAAAAAATGTAAACAATATAACATCAATTCCTGAATAATTAAAGTATTTTTAATGGAACAGTGAAAAAGGTTTACAAATGAGGTCCCTGTCTACTCCTACTTCAAAGTTAGTAGGTATTCTGATTACACAAATTGCAGGACAGAATATCTGTAGCCACAACTGGTACAGCCACCATTGCAGTGAAAACTGTCTGCAAGCACACAAATAATTTTGCTAAACAGATACATAAAATCACTGCTCATTACTTTTACACAGGAATTTTCATGACTATTTGTTTTATTTCGTAGGAAACTAAAGATAAGCTAACCTTATCATAGTCATCAGCCGTAAATTCTCTGTCTCTCTGGAGAATTTCATGGAGTCTTGCTTTAACACGATGCTGGCAGCTGCTTAAAGAATCACTGTCACTGTCCAACAGACCATTCATATTAGCACTTTTTACCATCTGGACAAGAATAGGAGTCAGCTCTCCCTCTAAGGCCAGTAGTCCCTGAAGCAAATAATACAATTATTCAGGCAAACAGATAAAGATGAGAATATTAGTATCTTAAAAAACCCACCAAAACCACTAATTTAAATTCAAGATGGTATCACTTGGCTATGGGTTAGACAAAAAGGAACACAATGCAGATATCAGCATAGAAATTGCCCCCTAGACACTGCCTTAGTGTGCAGGATTGATACAGATGGTGCAACAGTGATGGTAACATGTCACAGATCATGCTCCCCAGCACCAGCTGTTCAGGTCTTGGATTGCAGGGAATGCAGGTGCCTTCTCCCTGAGGCTGGGAGCTGCCTGACTTAGGGATGCTCAAGGCTTTGAGTTACTACATAGGAGTTATGGGAAGTGTTAGCAAATCAAACAGCATCTGGGAGGACACACATCTCTGGGAGAGAAACAGGGTCTTTGCAGAGACGCTACAGAGGCAAAAACCCAAACCATGTCAGTCACAGGACAATTAAAGGCCTTGAACAAGTGGTGAATGGAGAATTCCAAAAGGAAGAAGGCTGGAAGCCTTTGTGACTTTTCCGGCAATGGAATGGTGTGGTGGAAGGAAATGGTGTGGTGTCTCTTCAAGCCTGCTGACCAAGGAGAAAGTAGGTCAGATGGATGAAATATTTCTGTACAAACACAGCATGGAAACGAACAGGAGAAACAATAAGTCTGAAGACTAGTAGAGCTTTAAGTTAATTCAAGTTACATAGATATGGTAAAATAGTTCACATGAATGGACTTTTGCTATAACTAGATACAGGACCTTCTGGAAGCCAAGGAGGCAGCGCTGGGCTCTACATAAAGGCAAAGCCTTTGATTTCAAACCAGTGACAAGTAAGTTGAGATCTTATTTGTAAGGATCAGAGGACAAATAAGCACGGGGCCCACACGGTGGGCCTCAGCTACAGACCACCAGAATTAAAACGAGAAATGGATGAAACCTTCTTAACACAATTGGAGAAAATCTCCTGATTGTAGGCCCTGTTTTCCATGGGTGCCCTTGACCCTGGATACCTCCATGGCAATATTGCAGTCAACAAGCAATCAAGATTTCTGGAAAACACCGAGGACAATTCTTTGACACAGGTTACTGATGAACTATTGAGCAGAGGTATTGCCCTGGATCTGTTACTCAGAAGTGTCAGAAACATGAAGGTCAATGGCAGTCTTGGTAATTAAAATCTGATGTTACAACAGATCCGGAGAAGTGAAAAAGACAAATACCTGCATTACAGCCCAGGACTTCAAATAAGCAGAATTTAGCTTGTTCATGGAATCCTAAGGAGGAGAGTCCTGCAGGACAAAGGTTCCTAGGACAGGGCTGTTTAATTAAAACGTGTTTTATCTGCTCAAAGAACCTCAAATGCTTGGCACAGTAACTGGATACTTTTTCACACTGAACTAGTCGTTGAAAATACCTTTTTCTAATCAACTGTAAAATTCTCCCAGTCTTCAAAAGAAAACGCAAACTTGAGAACATCCAAATTTTAAAACAATCATTTCACACTGTACCTTTGCAAAAGCTGCTGCAGTCATCTGAACTCGTCCCTCATCAGAAGCGTAAATTTTGAGATCATGTCGGTAAGTGCTATGTAATCTCAGTAAACCACATCCAGGAAATCCAGCATAATCTCCTACCAAACAAACATGTTGCTCAAACTCTCATTTTGCCCTTGATTATCTTCAAAAGTGATTTATGACATTCAGTAATCTTTTCGAAAATTACTCTGGTTTTCTATTTACCTTGTCCACCAGGATACATACACCTGAAAGCTCTTCCAAGCTCCTCTGCTTGAACCCTGCCTGCAGGGGTCAGTTCTCCTCCCCATTTTAGAACCAGAAGCAGGGATGGTTCATTTCTTCTATTATCTAATTGTACACAGACAGAGGAGTTTAGTAGTGAAGTATATTGTAAATTTTTTTTCCTAAATGAAATGCACAAATTCCTGTTTGGAATAGGAAAATATTTGGTCTATGCAGTGCTTCATTAAAGGATCCCTTCAACATTATCAATCTTTACTAGCACTCTAACATTACGAAAATATTGATCTGCTGACCTGAATGGGCACTTCGAACAGAGAAAACTGAAGTAGTTAAACTATGAAGCGAATATAAGTGAAAAATATTTTGCATGAAATCTGAAGCAAAAAGTAAACCGAGAGAGAAAAATTAAAACTAATTGGATGCTAAATACCCTACAGCTTATAAATGTTTAAAAGATAGTAATTTTTCAGTGAGATTTTCTTATACTGGCTCAAAACACCACTTTGATGAATCACTGAAGTTTCTTTACATGTTACTTTTATGTTGCAAAAGAGCAGGGTTAGAATACAAATCTACTACATAGGTTTTGGGTGTACAATTTAGCAAATTAATGACTGTGAATATCTGCCAACAATATAAACATTAACTGAAAACAAAATATTCCTTCTTCTTAACATCACATGTTATACCACTAGTCCATGACTATTTAAATACACATGATGTTAAGTGATTAGGTGCAAAAGTAATACAATACCTTCCTCTTCACTGGAAGTCTTAGGGCAACCATGAGGAAGATACGTTAACTGAACTTTGCGATTTATGCCTGAAAAATGCCCATACCTGAAGTGGGAACAGGGAAAAGTGAGAGGGGAAGAGAGAGAGATACATTTTAAATATTTTCTTCCAAAACTCCTAAGATCCTTTAATAGAATATAATAAATCCCTGCTAGTCAAGATTTGCACATTTGACCACCATTCATTGAAGTGGTGTTTAGAATAAACTCAACAAGCACAGAGTTAACAGAAATAACAATCATAATATAATGAAACATCTTAAAATACCATCTACTTCTATTTTTTACAATACTGAACCTAAAACTGGGAAAAAAACCCCAATAAACAACAAGAAGCAGTAATTGCAGTTGGCACAAGTAATTTATCTATCCAGATCCAAAATTACAGTGCCTGTCAGTATCCAGAAACTGGTCTGACAGTGTGCATGGCTAGTGGGTTTTTAGTCAAGTCAGTTCTCAAGCAGAACTCAGTATTTTATCATAAATTTCAACAACTGTCTGTTGCCTGATATTTTTAAAATTTAAATTACCTCCTACTATTTAGCATTCTACGATCCCAGCTCTTTAACAAACCTTGAAGCCTTATTTTTTTCTGTTGTTTTGTTCATTTGGCTGGGGTTTTTTAATTTAAAAAAAATTACTAAATATTTCAGGCTTAATATATAAAGGCTTGTTTATTTTCAGTGCTCAAAGTTTGCTGTAAGTAAACAAGCACACATGGTGAAAGTTCTTACTGGCTCTACCAGACTTCAATGTCACACTGTAAGAAGTAGACTCTGCATAAAATACTTTCATTTTAAAAACATGCATGAAGACGAAAGTTTATATCAAAGAAGGTAATTTTCTCGTGTAGAAAGTATACTGAGACAGTAGATACAGCAGTAAGTTAATTTAAAAAGTCAAGGAGAAAAGAAACATAGCGATGACCCAATTCAAACATAACATTCCTTTTTCTTCAAAAACTTTGTACTTGAATTATTGTATCATTACATATTTGATAACACTGCAATACAAACAGTAACTGGTGAAACAGGTCAAACCAGCAGATCAAACTTTGTTGCTATGCAGCCTGAAAATTAGATACTTACATTTCTAACACAGTCTTTAGCTGTTCAAGTTTTGCTTTACTTTCTTCAATTTCAGAATCATTGTTTTGCCCAAGTTCTACAAGGAGCTGCCTTGCTATATCAAGCACTTCCTAAAGAAAGGAAACATAGGATTTACTTAAACAAATAAACAGATTTCTACTTACAAAATACTATAGCAAGAAAATAAAGACAAACTTGCCTGTAACTGTTTTGGTTTTTTCAGTTTCAGTTTTCCAGATTTATATCCATCACATTTTTCAAAGAGATCAAAAAATCTTTAAGAGAAGGAAAAGTGATTTAAAAAATGAAGTTAATAAATTAAAATACTACTTGATCTTAAAGTGATCAAAAATTAGTGCCCTTACACTATTTGGAAGTCATGTTAAAACCTGCACTACAGAGGTCAAGTTTTATTCAAATCCCATTTCCCCAGAAAGTCTTGAACGCATTAATGAGGCAAGAGCATTAAAAATGTTCTCTTACTGACTTGCTAAGTATTAAAAAGAGAGAAGATGTTCAATATGTTTGAATTATGTAGTATTAAAATATGCACCTATGTAAATTCTTAATCTTCAAGAATGATCCTGAAGTAGGGACCAAAAATACAAATGAACAGTCCTACACACTTCTTCAGCATGTTCTGAATGCAAGAATCTAGTCACAAAATAAGTAATTGCTTTTTACTGAAACTGCACCTAATTCCAGGTCAATTATGTAAGTCATTTTATGGATGTTAAAATAAATATGGTATCTATCAGAAATTCAGACTCATCAAACTTTGACAAAAAAATAACAAAAGTAATATAACATTGCATACAGGAATAGTTATGATAAAAAGCAAAAGGCAGAAGTCATGGTCTAACGGAGAACCAGAAATATTCTCTGCTGTATTATTTATAATAAAGACTTCTACAGACAAATGCATTTTCCGTAAGATCAAACAGGACTGTTCACAAGGCACAGAATGTGTTGAAGGAAACCTGCACAAGTAAGTTGACCACCCCGTTAGAAAGACAGGTGCATACTTATTAATTAATTGCAATATCCGTTAGCTTTAAAAGAAACTAAAACAAAAACAACTTCCAATTATGGAATTCCTGCTCAATTCATTGCCTGCCTAGCCCCAGAAATCCTCTACTCTAAAATATGGAAAACAATTTTTACCAAGATTCTACTTACCTCTGATGTTTTACTTCCATTTTCATTTTTTGCTTTGGTGTTCGATCCCCATGGCGTATTACAGCTATAACACATCTAAGCTCCATCCTGAAATTTCAAGAGTTATATTTCACAAGTCTGTACATAAGGGTCTTTTATCTCATGTTAAACCAACCACAATCAAGACAACTGACAAAGTTGTAGTCATCTGACGTAACTACAGAAGTGATGGAAGCATATGCAAGAATATAAGGTTAACTGAAAATGATGTAAGGTATAAAATATAAATACTGATTTTAAGACTTAGGTAACTACAGAATATCTACTTTAAGTAGTTTTTAAAACAACGATTTTGAGGATCATTAAATGAGAGAGCATGTTTATTAGAAGCGCATATTAAGTTGGTGCTGGAACAATGATTAGCAGTGGAAGCTATGCATAAAAGATGCTACACTTGAAGATCTGCTGTTCTATACTCAGCTTGACTAAGGGTGAGAAACTCTGACTGCTGGCATAGCAATTGTGATTCCTTCCTTGTTTTCAGCACACAAAACAAGCATTCATAGGCCAAAGTGGACACACCTTGTAAAGAGAAAAAAAGATTCACACAAAAGTTACATTGGGAGTTTGCATAATTTAGGTGTAGCTACTATTTTCTTACATTGTTCCAGAGGTGGTTGGCACAATTGGAATGTCTTCGGCTTCCAAAGGAATTGACCATGGTATCTGAAACTGGGGAGCAAGCTCTCTCATTATGATATTTCTAAAAAAGGGGTTAAAAAGAAAAAAAAATCCAAATAAGTTTAAAGCACAATGTATACAACATGCAAATTCACACACAAATTCCAAACCATAAAGATTATATACAGACATTTTTATTAATGTGGTTTTAGAGTACTAGCAGCCATGAATGTCTAAATGTATATTTTTCTTGTAATTGTACCATAAAAATCTATTTAAACAGGAATTTAAAATGACTGCAACTGCTACAGAGATATTAGACTACTGTCCTTGTATTTGTAACAAACTTCAGCTTTTTAATTCCAATTCCTAAAAGAGTTCCTTGGATATGACTTAGACCTGTTCATTTATATATGAAGACAATCGACTTCATTGCCTAACTAAAGTCCCTGATAATCACCAAGCTATTCTCAAAGAGTAACTAGTATCTTTTACCGATACTTTCTCAAAAGTTTCTGTGATAAAACTGGAAAAATAGATACAGTCTCAGGTCATAACCACAAAATGACAACACAGTCTCCACCACAAGAAGGCTGGTACATATAATGTTCTGTTTCACAAGTTTTTAATCAGAATACCCTGAACTTCAGATTGTCTACATAAGAAGCAGCAACATGGAGGAAAAAGCTGTCCATCTTTAAGTAGAATTGGCCAAAATTTAATTGCTAAAAAACCTGAAAAAAGTTGAAAAACCTTTGATTTAGTAAGATTTCAGACCATTAAATGATGCAAAAAAATCATGCTCTACCTCATCAGTGCCATCTTACTGTAAAGCCAGACAAGATGTCCTCAACCTACTTGAGGACAACATTTTCTTGGCATAGAGATCTATACTCAATTCGATATGATTCCTTGTCACACTTTTTTTGCTTCCATTGGCAGAGACAAGATGGTGTGATAGAAGATACCTCGATACTCTATAGGTTTGGATTTACCAGTATAAAATCCACAAATATACAAGTATGTATTTCACAACAAGGGCCAATGTACAGTAATTTGGACATACATTAAACAGCAACAATCACAATCACCCAGTGGTGCTTCACTACTTGAAAAAAATCTCAACTACCTTTAAGAACTTAATCTGGCTTTCAAAATACTTATTCAGTTAGCTTTATGCACTTTTAAACACTTAGATGTTTTGGATGATTTTAGGAATAAGGAATTTATTTAGAATGTATTTGTTGACTTAGGATTCTCCTTAATAATTTATTTTCTTTTAATAACTTATTTTATGTGATATTTAATTTTAAATAATTAATTTAGGAGTAAGAAATCTGTAGTATATAAACTATACTGATACATAATAGAATTAATAAGCAAATCTCCAGAAATAAATCAGTAAACTCTTACCCGAGTATTTTAGCACAATCATCATAGTATTTCATGGAGTTTTTCACAAAACTGAAGCCATTCACATCACAGACATAGGACTGTCCATTAGCACGTAGCAAATCAAAGCCACAAACTGTTTGCTGTTTTTAAGAACAAAAGTTCAAGTAATTTAGAATTGCTTATTCTAAAAAAACTTTATATTTTAACAGGGTATTCATCTGAAAACATGACAAAAACATGACATATTTTACACTTAGTACTTTTTGTCAGTTCATGTCTGGTTTACTCATGTCATGCAAACATCTTCCCATTTTTAACTTTCTAACCCCAACTTGATTTTACCCTTCCTGCATATTCCTACCAGTATTAGTATTGAAGGTCACGTTCACATGTGCACAAATGTAACCTTCAAGATTTACAGCATAAGCAATGATGGGCCTAGAAATTCCCTTTTCCAACAGTGCTTTCCCAATATATATAGTTTTTAAGGGTGGCAGGTAAGAAATTGCAAAAACATTGAAAACCCATCTTTGTTGAAATTTGACAGGCTAGTTTTGACATTGACATACTATTGACATAATTAGTACAGGATACTAAAAACTATTCCAACAGATTACTTTTTAAGACCTCAAAGGCTACTTTGCTGATAGAGGCTCCCACCCTACAGGCTCCAGAATGCCATCACAGTTACACACAGGTAAGGAGACAGACTGTGAAAGGGGGGTAAGAGACTGAATAAAGTTTTGAACAAAGGAATCTTAAAACTATACAAAAATTGATACTATTAAACACTTCAAATAAAGATCTAATCATGTCAGCACCACATTAACAATTAATTTGTACCTGATGTAAATACTAAGTAACAAAGTTACAAAAATTTTACTGAAACTATGTTTTGCTAACTTAGAAACCATTGCCAAAATGCCTTAAACTATTATGCATAGATAGATACACTGTGGGGTAGGAAAGCACAATTGCAACACATGAATTCACAAAAGTAATGCAACATAAGCAACTCATGCGGAACTTTTCAACACATTAAAGGAAGAATCCTTCTCAATTAAAAAAAAAGACGTAGATATGGCAGTTTAACTTTCCTAAGAGTTCTGCAGCAATTACTGCTGTTGGCTCTGCGCACTAAAACCCTATGTAAGTTTCATGTAACAAACCATTAATTAACACTAAATGTTTGATCAGATAGGAAAGTAATCAGCTTACCTTAAAGGCAAGGCATACTTTCCAAGCAATTAACTTCTCTCTTGCATTCAGGATGACTGGGTATCTCACTTCTTTTCCTTCACTATCTCGTTCTACTTTGCCATCCAGAGCGGGAGACTTACGGGCTTCAGCATGAGCATAGTCTGGACCTACTGTGTACACCTGTATTGAAAAACAGGAGCTCTTGATTCAGTGTAATTAATTTATGTTACACAAATTTAGCAAAATGTATGCATGTAACTCAAACATGATAACAACATAAAAAGATACTGGCTGCTTTCATCATTGAAAAGGTCACACTAAAGTATCTTTCCTCACTGGCATTCTCTGCCTTCAGAGAACACCTAAAATTTACTGACAGCCTAGGATAAAACAAAAAAAAATAGTCATCAAATTCAAATTTCTCAGTTATGGTGGCACAGAGATGTAAATGTTTTCCTCTCCAAAACATCTGCAGAGCCTGAAGAACAGGTTACTTTGAGAATTATTTCAGTTTATTTATTATTATGGAAATCTGGGTGCAGGACTAAGCAATCCTCTTAATTAAAAAATTATTTTTAGACAGGACTAAACAAAGTAAAGATCTGCCTAGTTTTAATATGACAAGGCAGGAGTTTGAGAGAGCAACTGTGTTCTCACTCTAATGCAGTTTTGATGCTCACTGAAAGGTCTGGGGCACATGCTTAAAGAGACTTGTCAGCAGCTCTCAAAAATAGGCCACAATCTCTTTAATTAAAAGCCAAACTCCAAGCACTGATAAAAAAAGTATTCAAATAAAGGAGACGACTGCCCATACTGCCAATTTAGTGAATTCAAGCAAGAGGGCAAGTTAAGTGAAGGCACCTAATATAAAGTTGATTGTCTTATCAAGAAAATTCATTATTTATTTGGGGTGTTAAAAGCCCACTGCTGCTTGATGACTACACTACAATCAGTCCCCACCCCACAGGGTATTTGCATCTCTTCATGTTGCAAGAAACTTTTTGTAAAGCTTGTAAAGCTCTTACACGAACATCTGGCAACACAAATTAACCAATTGTAAAGTGTTGCACAGAATAACCATCAGAAGAGTACACCTCATTAAAACATAGCAATTTAAAAAACAGGGGATTTTTCTGAAAATATGAAAAGAATATTCCCCTCATGTACCACTGAGTGATACCAAGTACTTGACTGCAATTAATAAAAGGATTTTTTGGCCTAGGATTGGATTAAATCTCATATTCTCTACACTTCCACTTTTTATCTAAATACGGTGATCTCTTATGTGTATTATAAAACATCTGTTTCATATGTTTTGAAATTGACTTAAAATAGTCAGAATGAACACAAAGGGAAAGGAAGGAATCTTCATCCATGGCTGGCTTAACACCTACTTTGTTAGTTGCTCTGTTTTAGCATTCTCTTATGATACCTAATCTTCACCCCTGCTAAGAAATTAAATGAACAAAAGAGTGAAAATTATTACAGGTAAACTCAACGAAGGTTACTTTCCTTGATTACATAAAATTTTAGCAAGGAACTTCTGTTTATTAATTAGCAGGATAAGTTATTTGGTAAAATCTATTTCAATTACAGATTCCTTTGTAACCTTTAACCTTCAAACAAAATATCTAGGCGGCCTCTGTTAGCACGGGAAAGTAGATGCTGTTCTGGCACTAACACAATGCAAATAAAGGACAGTAAGTTTGGTAACAAGCCTCCAGCACTTGATTCTAACAGTGCAAACATCGCTTCTCTACATTACAAGTACTATGTTTAGCTAGAATCAGAATTATGTTCTTTACTTATAAACTGTATTAAAACTTAATTAAAATTAATCCTTGACACAAAGATATAGTATAATCTTTGAAACTCACAAGCTCTTTGAGCACTTGGTTGTTCCAAATATAAATAAGAAAGTTGTCATACCTTCACGTCAGTTCCATCTGTAGGCATGAATTCCTCATAAATATAGGAGCCTGTTTTTCTCACACTGCTTTCAGGAGAATAAACACTGCTTCTGCTGCCAATCTGTAAGATGTATTTTTCCATTAGAAACCTCATAGGCTACTGCTTGAGAAACTTTACTTAAAATAACACACTTGTACTGAGAAAACACTTCCTGTACCAAATGAAGCAAAGTTTAGATCACTGTCAAAAGATTTTCATAAGATTCTAAAAGTGCATTAATAGTGTACGCTACGAATCTGAAGTAGCTGCCAATCTATTCCAAGAAACAAAGGTCTTAATTCAATCTGCATAATCTCCTGAAATTAATTTTTCTGACCTGGTATTATTCCTAGGCAAGCAGGACACAACAGAATTATTCTGCAATCCTGTTAGACACCTAGAGCTTTTCGATAGCTTCAGTACCATATCCTCACCTTTCGAAAGAGCCTCTGGCTTCCACCCCCAGCAGATGTTGGATAATAAATGTAAACATTGTGGTCCTCAGCACTAACTGGCTTTTCTACAAAGGGCTTCTGGAAAATTTCTCCATTCACTTCTACGTGATCTTCTCCTTCAATTAAGTTGCATTCTGAAGAAACAGTGCAAATAACAGAGATGTAACAGTGTACTAATGGAATGAAATTATTAAGATATCTGCATTAATTTTGCAGGTTGAAATAATAATATTGCAGTACATCTTTGTTTCTCTGATTTGTTACTAATTGCACAAAGACCTGACAATCAATCACAAGCAGTGTATGACTGTTGTACCACATCAATATTATATTATTTTAATACTATGTTCCAGAATTTCTCTTGATTCCCTCAGTGTCAGACAGGAAATTGTCTCCTGCAGGTGCTTAAGCTGCATAAGGTGGTATATTTTGGAAATGTTTTGAAGAAGAGGAAGCTCTGTTTGTCTTTTTTTCAGGGTCTTTCTCTGAAATAGCAGGGAGCTGGCAGGTGGACAGTGGACATGGTGTGGTACCAGATGCCACAGCACCTTTCACAGGCTCTCACAAGAACTGTCTCATACTGTGTGATTCCTGCATCCTGCACAGATTAGGTCCTCTGGTATTAGCGATCAGGAATCTGGTATTCAACACTGGTTAAATGCAACAGCTTTTATTTGACTTTTGAAGCCCAAATGTGTCTTTTTTTTCCCTAGATCATGCTGACATTTTAATGAAAAATTCCCTTGACCCATCCTTGCAATCCCTTACTGTTGCTGTAAGTCTTCATTTTAGTAGAAAAAGTTCCTTTTGTTATCAGGCATACAAAAAATTAATTCCAATTTATATTCGGAGTACATCATCTGCAGATATGTCTGGACTAGATTTCCGTAACATGGATACTTAGAAGGGAAAGTATTCCTGAATTGTTTCTGTCAATATTACTTTCCTACGGAAAGTTATGAATTATTGTGGCTCATATATCATGAATGCTGTTCTCTTTGGTGACACATTAGAATCTCAGTCTGAGTAAGGAGGCCCTTATATTCTAGTTGTTCTATGATGTCTTTAAGATGTATAATGTCAGTTTCATACTTCTCAGTTGCATACTTGTACTTTGGCTGGGATGGAGTTAATTTTCTTCACAGCAGCTGGTATGGTGCTATGTTTTGCACTTGTGACAAAAAAGTCTGGATATTTTTGTTAATGCTGAACAGTGCTTACCCAGCCTCAATCCCTTTTCTTTTTCACATACTGCCCCCCACAGCCAGTAGGGGTTAATCCACAACAATATTTTAAACGCTGGAGAAGAAATCAAACTCTTCATAAATTAATTGTCTAGCCAGTGAAATTTAGCTTTCCACTATGTACATTCTGTTCTCCAGTGGAAACAAAGAGATGCTAATGGTTGATGGTTTATCATTGTGCTTTATACCTTGGGGATTGTTTGGATCACGGTTCAGAACTGCATAGCGAGGAAGCAAAATGCCTTCAGCTTTAAGAATGCCGTACACTTCTCTTCTAGAAGGAAAGAACAAATGTTGCCCAGTGAGCCAGCAAATCCTGCTAATATTTGCATTTTATAGTCCATGAGAAAAGGAGGAGAAAAATACACACCATTTATTTTTTTCAAATCACACAGGGTAAAATTATTTATATAATACTCTACTTACTAATAAAATGCTTTAAAGGTCAATGACACAGCTGTACCTTTGCAATAAAAATGCACTTTGCAATGCCAATCCTTTCCTCTTTAGCAGTGCAACAGACATTTGCACAGAACAATTATTTTGTTAAAGGAAATTTCCAACAGTTTATACAGGACAGTAACTGAAGGCATCCAAAATAGGAAGTCTGCTCATTCTTCAGAAGGCTCCAGTGTTTATATATTTTGCTCACTATTGTTTGGCTAATGTTTGCTATGCATGACTGCAGCTACAAAAGAAGATTCACTTTGAATAACCACATGAACTTTGAGTACCAACAGCTTCTGTTAAGTATCATCTTTACAGAAAAAGATACTGTAAGTCATAAGACTTCTACCATTATAGGAGCTTTTACAGCTGCTATACATACCTATGCTATACGTATTTTTAAACTTTTTATTTGCTAAGCTTTAGAAAAATGTATCACTGAATTTCTAACTTAGTAACTATCTTCAGACATATAATATAAAAGCAGTAAAAGAAAAAAAACACACCTGAAGACAAATCCCAGATTAGTACTATCCCAGGACTATCCATAGATTAGTAAACCCTAAACATTTGCTGTAATTTTATTTAGGCTACTGTACAATCATGGAACCGTAGGATGGTTTGAATTGGAAGAGATGCTAAATATCATCTAATTCCAAACCCCCTGCTAAGTGCAGGGACACTAACTGGAACTATTGCTATGTAATAACAACAAATTCTTACAGTCTCTGACAAAAATAGTTTGCTTTTACAGGTGATTAGTGGTATTTACCTGTCTTGTATGTGATACTGCATATTCAAGTCATTGATTACGAATGGATTCCTGAGTTTTGCATAGGCAACTGCTTTGTCCAGTGGAAATCCTAAAATATTTATTAAGACAAACAAATTAAAATTACTAGACACAATGTCAGCAAATAGTTTGGAACCTTCATATTCAAGCTTTAAAGTACAACTGCAGACTTAAATGCAAGGATGGTGCTGCAAGTATAGACACACATACTATCAGTTTAAGACGATCATGAAACTACAGCCTCGTTCCAGTGCAGTCTGCCAAAAGTAGTAGTTGTGTCTCCAATTCCCTCCTCCTCACTCCATGTACCTTCCACCGCCACAAGGCCAGAATTAAGGTTTTTATTGCCTCTGCTAGAAAATATGGTGTTTAACTTCAGCCTACTCACCTTTAGTTCACAGCCTAACCCACAAAAACCCCTAGATATGAGCGGAGATACATGAACCCAGAGACCCAGCACTCCCAATGAGAAGTAGAATACCTTCACAGTTACTGGACCAAGTGTTAGATCACCATTTCCACTGGCTTCACAAATATTTACCAGTGGAACAGCTATTTTAATACCAAGTCAGACAGGACTTTCTCAAGCAATGTAAATAGTATCATTTTAAAAGCTTGCATTTTAAAAGTCAGTTGTATTATATTAAACAAGACAAGTGAATCGCTTCCTATGAAAAGTCAATAAAACTATAAGACAAAAAACCTAAAAGCACCTTTAAACAGCTTATATAATTTAGATGTCAGAAATATTTATGCTATTATTAGAAGATTTACCTTTAGAGTGAAAAGAAATGAGACAGTCACATATAGGCCAATTTTCTACTGGCTCGTTCAAAATAACATCCTCTTCAAATATTACCACAGTTATATACTTAAACATGGAGAGGCGTTCAAGAATTTCTTTCATTGGTTTGGACTTTGACTTCTTAGCCATTGAACAAATCCCAACTGCAATTTGTCTTTCCGGAGGCTGGAAGAGGGGTGCGGGGGAGAAGGAAAAAGTAATTATTATGTTTTCTCAGAACACAACAGGGTTTTAGCAGCATAGTACTAGAGCAGGTATTTTCTCTTAAAATTCATGTGCTACCTTTAATTTAGTATTTAATCAGGTAAATTGCTAGCAGATAACAAAATGCAGCATGACACCATATCAAACTGCATCTTCACAAAACAATGCCACAAAAGTGAAACTGTTTAATAGCTCTACTTCACTTTTTGTGAGTACCATTATCAGGAACAAACAGACATGATGAAAATCCAGTGTCAGAAATGTCAAATCTGAGCAAAATCATACTTATGGCTTACTCTGACATTAACTAGGAATTCATTTTTCAGCTGTGTAATTTTTCTGTGTCTATTTAACAGTCACAAGGCTTCTCATCACCTAATATTACACGTGAATTATGAAATAGAAAATTAGTAAACCAGAAACTACTATTCTAGATTTCTGAACTTTTAGTGCATAAACAGTCTCACTTTTTTTGTATACCATATATTTACTTTCATGTAAAACCTTCAATAATTTCTTTATGCCAGTGGTATTTCTAAAGGCAACAGCCAACCTACTCTGCTGTTTAAAGAAAACAAACAAAAAAACCACAGAGCAATCCTTTAATTCAACTTAGTACTTTTTTAAAACATAGCTAACTACCTTTCCTTGATAAGACAGACTCACTGAATGGAGCTATCTGAGCTGTTAATTTTGCACTAATACTCTGTATTTCCTAGTTACTTTTAATCATGGAAAGTGCTTCAGCAACACTACCTTGCATTTAAACCTTTTAGACATATTTATGGTCAGTGAAAATTTATTCTGACTATTCTCTAGAGTGAAATGTTGCAGACAAAAACAACAAGCAATAAACAGTTAAAAAAATAACTTGATGACTCCTGCATAATAAAATTAAGAGTTTATCTTAAGCAAACTAAAAATTGGTAAGTTAAGTGCTAAAATACAATTCAGAACACTCTATGAGAATAATAAACTAAGGTATAATTTAAGATTAACTTAGTATGCACTTTCTATACATCAAGACAGGGAAAATCGAAATTTTTTTTAAAAATCAAAAGTTAACTGTGAAGCGGTTGACAACACGCAAAAGAAAAATTCTCAATCATTTTTTGCTACCAGCTACTCAAATAAATAAAATAAAAGTTTATGCCATCATCAAGTTCATTCCCAGAATCCAAATCAAGTCTGCAAAGCAGGAACATCAACCTCAGTAGCCTTGAAACTCTGTAAAATCATGCACACCTACTTCAAAGTTCAAGGCACACTTAATTTTCAGGTGTGCTTCTTTTCCAAACATTACTGACAGATCAATATCTGAGTATGAACAATTTCTCGATTTAGAACACCATTTCAGTATTAGACTTATGTGAGCTAATGCCATTTTTTAAAAATAATGAAATATTGAAAAATATTCTGAAAAAATATTTTTGTAAAACCATTTTCTAAAAAATTTTGAAAAATAATGAAAAATAATGCTAGAGAACAAAGAATAGTAAAGATGTGTCCCTACAATACATACAGAGTCATACTCTTCCTCCTCTTCTTCCCCATGGTCATAGAAGTGTTCGTAATCTGTCGATCTGGCTGAATCCAATAATCCTTCTCCATCTTCTCCACCCACGAAGAATCTAGGAGGATCATTCTCTGTTGCGTTAACAGACATGGTTACAAGAGCTGCAGAGATCTACGTAGAAGCTGCAGGCACTCTGGCAGCTGAGATCCTGGGCATGTTTCCCGCTGACTCGGGAGCACCAAAGTCCCTGCTCTTTGATGCCGCTGGTGCCACTGTGATTGTGTTGTCTACCAGGCACGGTTTAACTGGGATCATCTGCCCATTATTGGTTTGAGTTGCTGCTCCAAGAAACCCACAATACACTGCTGCGTCCCTGAGATGGTACAACTTTTTAACCTACAAGAAAGAGACAAACAAACAAAAGAAAAAACACAACTGATGAAAAGAGACAAAATAAACCCTTCTCATTTAGAAAAGGTGTTGGACATCTACATACCTCCGAGTAAAGCATCAGAAATAAAACAGTGCATGCCACACACAGTCTACACTTTTAGAGGTATATTTAGAGATGGGGGAATAATTGCAAAGTTTTTATCAAACTACTGATGCAAAAATTTTAAAAATAGACAATATAACTCACAGAAGTAAAACCTGACAATTTTTTGTTCCTAACTTAAGAAGGATAAAGTGCAGATTATAAATTTTACATGAAAAATAAAACAACAAAAATATGCTCCAATATTTACAATATTTAACTCACTGCTCCTGTCATCAGTTGTTTTTTCCACAAAAGTTTGGTGATCAAATGGCAATGGCAAACACATAAAAGTCCTAATGAAAACATAAAAGCACCATTAGGACTATTCTTAAATAGAAATCTAGTCTTAAAACCTGAGTGAATCTTTTCTGTGAAAGCAGAATGTATGTGACAGCTTGATGTCTGCTTACTTCCAACAAAGCATTGCCTTATTTTCACATTGAAAAATTTAAAATTACAGAGATGTACACTAGCACTGCCTTCTGCCAAAAGTACTTCTAACCATTACTGTGTCAGTGAAGTGAACACATATTGTACCCTTTTAACCCATCATGTGAAAATAATATATTGGCAAAATAACTTGTACACAGAAAGACTCACAGTTCAGGCATCTGCTGTTTTAACTAGGTAACTGTCGCTGTAAGGTGTAAATGGTTTTAAGACATTAATTATAATGCATTGCTACCACTTAGAAAATAAACAAGCAGTTACTTGTTTAGCAGCTCATCTGATCCAGAAGGTTAGGATAAGTTGTTTATTAGTCAGAGCATTATGCAAGTGCCAATGCAACAATGATGTCTCAGCAGAACTGCATTTGTTTTTAAATAACAGTCAAAATTACTTTGGCTGTCCTATGAACTAAGTGAAGCAATAGTAAATTCCCAATGGTGGTCAACCATTCAGCTTCCTGTGAAGGGAGATGGTAAACAAAGCAAAAGTTGCCCAGAAAGAATCTGTCCTAATTCAGAGGTTAGGTGTGGATCAACAGTACAGATGTTTCAGACCCAGAAGCTGAAACTGAGGTCTGAACATCAGGATCCTGGACTAACTGAAGAGGATTTTAAAAGATTCATTTCTTAAACCTATTTGCTATGTATCTGCACTCCTTCATTGTTGCTAATGAAAAATTACTTTCCCTTAGAATGTGAAACTAGCTGTTTGGCCTTCAAGCAATAAGAACAAAATGAAATTTCAAACACCTAATTCTGGCTGCCACGGGAGTTAGAAATTGTGTGGTGAGGTAAATGAATCCTATTTATTACAGGGTAAAGAAAGTAAGCTTTCCAAATCCTATTTCTAGCAGGTTTCAGAAAGGCAGAGGTTATTGCCAACATGCACTGGCAACGAACACAGAACTTTGTAAAGGTATTAAAATAAAAAAAGACCCTCCAAAATCCCCTCGTAAAGCCTGAAAATGAAGTTTAACAGTCCTTCTTGTATCAGCTTGCTTTCCACTACCCAAATTCTGTACACTGGAAACCAGTTTCTTAATAGCTTTTTAAAACCTAAGGTTTTCTCATAAAGAAGGACAATGACTTGAAATAAGTAAGAGGAAAGTCTTAAAAATAGCTTTTTAAGCTTTCTTTCCCCTACCTGTGGTCGAAAGTGCACTTTGTGAGAGCAGCAGAAGTTGTAAAGTTTGTGTAACAGACCTATCTGAAAACTCAGTGTTCTGCTATTTTCCTCATGCAAGAATCTGAAGACTGTTGGTGTTACTAGAGGCAAGTACACTTGCAGTGGGGCTTCACTTGCGGAAAATAGACTTTGAACAGCCACATAGTTCACTTGGAATTAACAGATTATTTTCTCCAAGACTAACATTGTTCACCCATCTGAAGGCAGAGGAATAACTACATTGCCATTCCATGCTACTGTCACTAGGCCCCAGTTTTCATACAGTTTGTAAAAGTGACACCAAAAGCAATGGATCAAGAAAAGATACTGATACTTTTCAGGCTTTTAAACTACTGCATGAACTCACTGAATTGCATATAAACTGGCATTCTGACTGCTGATGGTTGCCAGCTTATCTCCCTGACAGCAGATGCTGTAAGCTACTGTTATTACCATAAATTTGTGTCAGGGTATATTTAATAAATTACCTATTTTTTAGAATTAATGCTTTCAGAGATGGGAATTAAAATCCTTTCCCTTCAAATGCTACCATAAAAATCTTTCTTGTGGTGTATGAAACAAAAAAAAAAAGAACAGGGACAAGCAAAGAGAAATACTATAGTAAGTGAACAACTTACAGAAGTGTCCCAAAAACCATGTACAGTTATCTGACATCAAAAATGCAGTATGACCATGCTTTAATAAACACATGGTTCTCTAGTTGTAAATGAAGGAGAAATAATAAATGGCAGAGCAAGAAGATGGAGCGGTCTTCCTGCTTCAGAAGCACTATCAGTGCTGATGGGAGAAACACAGTGCCCTATGCACAATTCCATCTTCCTGCCCCTGGAGCAGGAGTCTTCCCAGCACTATTTTTCTGTATTAAGAAGTGAGCAGCAGCAGCAGCAATGTAGGGTCAGAGATACCTTATGTTACATATTCCTGTACTTGGTGCATGAACATAAGACTCATCAGTGAAGGTTAGAAGATGTACTCATCTCAACCATGAATGACTGCACCATAAGCAAGACCAAACCCAAAGCTTTGTGTTGGAATATACACTGACCTATTTCCAAAATGAAAGGATCAAGAACATCCAGGCAATCATACTCTACCGTGCAATGACCTCTCCAGGTAAAATTAACTAGACCACGTTCTGTTTAAACCTCACCTGTTACACAAGGCTTCTGTTTTACAGCTCAGAGATCAGAAAATCTTCACTTGTTTTGAGTTGTTCTTAAAGACACTTTCAACCAAATGTATGGCCTGTCTACAACATGATATATCTTGGCCAAAAGAAAAAAAAAAGGTATAAAAGAGTATTCTAAATATATAAAAAACCACACAGGCAAACTTAGCTTTAATATACAAATGGGACTGCATTTGAATCAGAGATTTTGATAGCCTGGACTCCCAGTTCAGTGTTCACTCCAGTGGTGCTCTACAGATTTTTCTTCTAACAGATCTCTTCTCCATTTCCACAAGAATATTCTAAAGGAATTCCACACGTATATTCTGAAAGGATAAGCCAAAACACAGTCCTCACTAAGTGTTAACAGATATACCCACAGTTTTCCGGCCCCATTCCACATTTCAGCAGCTCAGGAATCCAGCCCCGGTGTTTCCCAGCTTTACTTCGACCAGAGAGATTAGCATTCCAGTAACTGTCAGCAACAAATCAGCTCAACACAGCAGCAGTGGTCTGAGCAGTCATGAAAAGGGCTCAGAGTTTTAAGAGACACATTTTGAATACTAATAAGAACATACAGAACTCCTATACAAACAGAAGCATTTCACCAGATTTTCTTCTGTTTCTTTGCAGCCATCAGGAGAACAACTCTACGTTTTCTATACTGCACACTAATGGAAACTAATAGAAAAAAACTAGAGTAAAAGTGCTTCTCATCTGTTATCTCAAAAAAAAAAGCCAACACATCATGCATTACATAGCTATAAAACATTTCTAAATACCAACCACTCAGGAAAACAACTTTTCAAAATGCCATTATATCATAAAAACTACAAAACACTTAGTGACATTTACATTGTGGAATTTATCAAACAAATAACTGTACAAGAATCATAAATGATTCTGTACATATAGATGCATTATAGTAAGAAAACAGACCACTCCACTGAACCCTTCCCGCATATTGCTCCTTTCAAAGTTTCAGTTTTTACCACTGCAGGAATATTCCAACTGCATCCCTCATCAGCTTCCACCAATTTAAATTATGTCATTAAAACCCAAGTAATGTTAATAGCAATTTTTCAGGTAGTCTCAAGTGAGTTGACAAAAGGTTTTCAATATCTTCCTGCTAGAACCACTATAGGTAATATTTTCATTAACAGTCCATTTAACAGCAAAAATGTTTGCCTCACTCCTGCTCAGGCATTTTACCCATTTTAAAATTCCAAGTCTGCAACATGATTTATGGTGTAAGAAACCACCAAAGACAGCCAGATTGGTGGGTTGCTGGTGAAGCAGAAAATATAGGAGGGAACAAGGAGGAAGCAGAAGGGAGACAGGGAGAAGAAAGGACCAGTGGAGTCTGAGAGCTGACAGCACCAACTGCAATCCCAAGAGTTCTCTGTGGATGTGTGACACCTTTCTAAAGATGATCTGAAGAAAGCTGATAATACTTCAAACTTAAATGTGAGGCTTTAGGACTACTAATAAGAGCCCATACTCAAGAATAGTATTTCTCCAGGTCTGAGAAATAATGAGGAAAAGAGAGGAGACAGGACAGTCAAAAGGCAGAGAAAGAGGGATGCCAAAACACAGAAGCAGCCAAAGACAAGGCTATGAGTAAACCATATGTGACTTGTTTATTGCTGTACCTTACACAGCAAGAGATACATATTCCCTCCGATTTAAAACTGGAGAGACTTTAAACACAAATGCATCATGTAGTCAATAATAAAAAGGTTAACATTTACATACAGATGTTGTTCTGTTCTACCACACATCCTGTGAAATGCTGAGCAGCAGCTGCCAGCCCATTACTGAGATGGACTAAATCTAAAAAAATATGTTGAGCAGCTCTATCCCAGTATCTCTTAACCACAACGGATGTTACAGTTACAGCCTGATAATACTTTTGCACAGTAACAAAAAAACCAAACCCAAACAACCTGAACAAAAAACCAAACCAAACTCCAACAAAAAACTCACAAAGAAACAAATCAAGCACTCATAACAGAAAATAAAAGGGGATATAAGGGGTTCTAATAATTACTGGAATTTACCAAGTATACAACATGAGACTGAGAAAAGCCTTTGGCTCTCTTCATCAAATACAAACTTCAACAACCTTCAGAAGTTTACCATGACCTTCAGCAACTCAGCTCTGCTCAGTAACATTAAGCAAGAAACTCCATTGATGTAGAACAGAACAGACAAGAAATAGGCTAAAAAAAGGTAGCAAAGGAAAAAGATATATTATAAAGACTACATCACACAGCTTTACAAGAACTAAGTCACCTGTTATGATCTGGCATCAAACCAACATCAAGTTCTAGATTTCACAATATGTTAACATCTTCACTAATCATGATAAGAATCTCTCAGAAGAGAAGATGAAAAGCAGCCTTCTTTTGTTGCTTTTAGCCAAACACCTGATTCTGCCTACAAGCCAAGCACAGCTCCCAGACTGCCAGATGAAAAGCCATAATCTGTGCAAATGACAACTGTGAACATGTTACGTTCTTTCTGTCTGCAAGAACGTTGCAGATATTTTTTACAATGTTCCAGAAGCATTACTATGTAGTAGTTCATGCATTACTCCATGAGAAAAATTACAGCAGTTCCCATTTCAAAAGAGACTTCCCACCTTTCAATTTCACAGTACTGAGATCTTAAAAAACCTTTTAAAGAATGAAGAGGTAAGTGCCTGCATTGGGTTTTACCTGGTAAGGCTTTGGAAGTGATTGGGCTGCAGGCGTGGCTTCTATGAGAAGACTCCAGAAGCTGCTCCCATGTCAGACAGAGCCAGCTCCAGCCAGCTCCAAGATGGACCTGCTGCTGCCCACGGCTGAGCCCATCAGCCACACTGCTGGCTATAAAATGTTTAGGAAAGGGTAAAAAACACTGCACAGCAACTGAGAGGGGTGAGAATAACTGAGCGAAACAACTCTGCAGATCCCAAAGTCATTGAGCAAGGACGTGCAGGAGGTGCTCCAGGCACCAGAGACTCCCCTGCAGCCCATGAAGAAGTCCATTGCAGAGCTACTATGCCCCTGCAGCCCATGGAGGTCCACAGTGGGGCAGAGATCCATCTGCAGCCCCTGGGGAACCCCACACTGGAGCAGGTGGATGTGCCCTAAAGGAAGATGCAGCCCACAAAAAGTCAGTGCTGGAGCTCCTGGCAGGAGCTGCAGCTCATGGAGAGGACACATGGACAGGAATGCTGTTGCAAGCTGCAGCCCCGTTTTACACAAGATACCGTATTTAGTAGTCAAGTGGTTCTTTATGGACGAATAAATTTATACATTAGAGAAGTTACGTAAAACATGCACCATTGTACAGTAAAGAATCATAGAATGGTTAGGGTTGGACAGGACCTCATAGGTCATCTCATTCCAACCCCTCTGCCATGGGCAGAGAATCTTCCACTGGACCAGGTTGCTCCATGGTTGATCCAACCTGGCCTTGAACTCTTCCAGTGATGGGGCATCCACAACTTTTCTGGACAAGATATCTGTGCCAGGGCCTCCCCACCCTATCAGTAAAGAACTTCTGCATAATATCTGATCTAAATCTCTCCTTCTTCAGCTTGAAGTCATTTTCCCTTGTCCTATCACTACAGGCCACTGTAAATAGCTCCTCTCCAGCTCTCTTGTAGTCTTCCTTTAGTTACTGGAAGGTGCTCATAGAAGGCCACCAAATTTGTCAAATTCGCCTTAGTGAAGGCCCACTGTCTGTTATCCACCACTTCCTTACTTTCCAGGTGCCCCAGGAGGATCTGCTCCGTGATTTTGCTTAGTAGGTCAATGAATGTGTTTTCTGGGCAAAAAGACAACTGCACTGTTAGTCACACTCCATCTTCTGCAGTACTGTATACATGCAGGTGCTTTTACCCACTCTATTTTCAGCTTGGTGGGTATGACATGCTTCTGATAAACAGAAAACAGGGAGTTGAAACCTCTGAGACAGAAGGGAACAGAAGTAATATTTGTCCCATTACATTCAACCATTCCAACCACTAGGCTACCATAATCCCTTTTCACTTTCCCCATACACCATTAGGTGGTTGGGTTTTTTTTAAGGTGCCCTCTGTGTTGCTTTTTACAGAAGAGGACTTGCTAATCGACATTCAAACCAGAAAATGGGTTCTTAGTGTGCCAGATCTTACCAGTGAGACACTTTCAAGCATACACTCTCAAGCATCAGGAATCCAAAAATACCAGCGTTACTGGCATTTCCTACTGGAAACAACTCTGCTCAGTGTTACTTACCGTGGCACTTAAGATTTCTCAAAATTCTGTATAGCTAGGAGAGCTAACAAGCTGCAGTTGCCTAAATCATCTCCTGGGAACCTTTATTATTTCCCAAGAACTTTTCCACCTAAATGCTTGTGCCTAATATTTCAGTCTGACCCTCTGTATTACAGCAGCTCAGGGGACAGAACCCTGAGAAGAGTTGTGCCATGCCGTGTGAGCCAGGATTCTGCTAAGAGGCCAGCTCTGCAGCAAGGAAATATATGCCTTCTAGGCTGTTGATGAATTATAGTTTTGAAACATATACTTTTATAATTATAGTTTTCAAACAGTAATTACTTGCGTGATTTCTCCACATCTGCTTTCTGTCCTAGTAGTTATATAGTTAGTTAGGCAAAGCATATATAATTTAGAATTACCAAGCCTAAAGTGAAATAACTTTTCAATAGGTCTTTCCCTGACCAAGTTCTTTGCTCACAGAACTTATTTTTCTCTACTATCTCACCAGCAGAAAAGTGACTTTTCAGCACATGTAAAACTCTTTTTTTATCTCCAAATACTGCAGTATCACAGGGCACACTTCAACTCTCTGGTTGAAACTGCAAAATAAACCATTACTGTCCTTTAACAGAAGGATTAAAACAGCCTTAAAAGTCTAGAAAAACCCATCTGGTAAATAACCCTCTCTCATCTTCAAGACAGAAAGGCAGTATTTTTTTGAATTGGTAAACTACACAAACTGACATCTGGCATGTGTTATAAGTGTCTCCCGCACAGCAACAGAACAGATAACCTTCACATTCATTAACCTCCAAGTTCCTTTCTAAATCAAACCCTGTCAAGCACATCATGTAAAGGCATTTATATTTGTGGCAAGTTTGAATGTTTCACGCAAGGCTGGCTTCCAAATTTTAGAGATCCCACTCACAGATGTCAAAACAGCTTCTCCAGATTCTCACAAAGAACTTTACTTCAACTTTGTAGAGATGAGACTTTTTGCCAAAAAACAATCTGTACCCAAGTTCACCATGCCCAGCCTCTGGAGGCCTTATCTGTTCTAACCACAACTGCCAGAAGGGTAAAACTTCTTTCCACAGAAAAATCAGACAATCAGGACAAGTCAACCAGGATAAAAATTTGGATTTCTCACATATTGAACCATAAGAGGCATATTACATCACTGTACACCACAAACAAGTTTTATAAAGCAAGAATAGTTTTGTTACCGATTGAATCAAAACTTGTTTCACCAAGACAAAGATAGATTCAAAGGGAATTATGATACTGCAAGCCAAAAAAACATAACAAGCTTTGCCTGTTACTCGAGTAGAAAGATGATGCAGAAGGGACGCAGGAAAAATGGAAAGACAGCAAGTTAAATAGATGGAAACAATGCTTAGAAAAAAAGATACAACATAATTCAGTAACACTGTAACATAAAGCAGTCGTTTCAGAAGTACTTTGGATGAGAAAGAAAACCATTTATTTCGCTGTGGTTATGATACTGATCTCCTCGAATCTTCCTGCTTGTGTGAGGACAGTGGCTAACTACAGTCAGCTACTACAGGGCAGCAACAGAA
The DNA here is from genome assembly GCA_013400975.1 of Atrichornis clamosus. Taxonomy (NCBI): domain Eukaryota; kingdom Metazoa; phylum Chordata; class Aves; order Passeriformes; family Menuridae; genus Atrichornis; species Atrichornis clamosus. The sequence continues at coordinate 82,713 of WBMZ01001332.1, read as the reverse complement.
GTGCCAAACCCCCAGCATTTTCAAAGCTAACCAATTGTCAGTAAAGTTTCCACCTTTAAAGCACCACGAGAACAAAGAAAAACGTTACACAGGCCACTCTCTCTATACATCTCTCCCATCTCTACTCCTGACAGGTTATTTTCTAGTTACGACAGGTAATCAATTATAAGCTTTGGGGCTGCTGCCTTTTTTCCCCTCCCTATCTTGATTACAGACAGCAATCTCCCTTGCCGCAGCTGATTTCACACTGAATTGGTCACAGGGTTTTGAGATGTAAAGAGAGTGCTCCACACGAAGAGCTTCAAGAGATGCTCCATCACCTCCCTCCCCTTCCCCATTTAGGCACCCATTGTCTTTTATCCCGTATCCCTCCGTACCAAAAGGCTTCACCTGACACTCTGACAGCACCGCACGCTGCAAACCCACACACCCGCTATGTGGCACTGCCACTCCTTCGGCGAAACCCTGTCCGAGAGCAGAACGACCCAGAGACAAAGCGCTGGACGCGCACATGGGCCGTGCCCGCCGTAGCTCCCGCAGCAGCTCTCGGCGTGCCCGAGGGACACGGGAGGGACCCCGCGGGGCTCTGCCCACCCTGCGCTCCGGTGCCGGGGTCGGTGCCGTCGGTGCCCGCCGCGCCCACCGCGATGCTCGCCAGCCCCGATACCGCTGCTCACGGGATCTCCCGCTCGCTGCAGGCACGGCGCTGCCTACCCGCTTCCCGGCCGGGCCAGACCCTGCGCGCTCCCGGGGATGGGAAGGTGGAGAAGGAGGAGAAGGAGGAGAAGGAGGGAAAGGCGGGAGGGAGGCCGCCTCACCTGCCCGCGGCGGCCCCGCGGTCCCTTCAGGAGGCGGCACCGCCGCAGCCCCGCCCCCTCCCCTCCCTCCCGCCACTTCCGGGGGCGCCACAAAAGTCTCGGGGCGCCGCCGGGGCCGTCGCTGCGGTTGGTACGGCCGGGAGCGGCGGCCCCCGGGACAGGCCGTGCCGTGCCGGTACCTCTGCCGGAGCAGGTGCGTGCCCGGGGGCACGGCGGCTGTGTTCGGCAGTGCCCGCCGAGCCGAGGGGGCGGCGGGGGGCGGTGGCGGGCAGCAAAAATGTCGCGTCGGCTCCACTTCGCGCATGCGCGGGGCCCGGCCTCGCGGCCCGGGGGACGGCCGCTCGGGACCGCTGCTCCCGGTGTGCCGTGCGCGGGCGCCATGCGTGCTGGGGGCTGTAGTTCTCTGGGCGGGAGGGAGGATGCGGAGGCACCTTCCCGAGGGGAATCACTTCTGGGAATTCTGGATAGCGGCTGATGCTGCCGCAGGCGGCGAGCCGCGGCTTCGCGTGCCTACCTGCTCGGCCTCACAGACGCCCGCCCCAGTCCTCTGTCATGCTTGCGAAAACAGGGAGGGTTATAGGCGAGTCTGCCAGTCTGATTTACACGTTTTTGGAAGCACTGATTAGAAAAGCGATGTTTCTGAAGCTGTGTACTGGAGGGAGCCTACAAGAGAGCGTTAAAGGAATTTCGCGCAAGGGCATACACTGACAGGACAAGGGTAATGAATTCAAGGAAAGAGGGCGAGTTTGAATCAGAATTTAGAAAGAAATTCTTGACTGTGAGGATGATGAGTCACTGGAACAGGTTGCCCAGAGATGTGAATGCCCTGGAAGTGTTCAAGGCCAAGTGGGGTTGGGGTTCTGAGCAACCTCGTCTAGTGAAAGAGGTCCCTGTCCTTCCCAACCCAAATCATTCTATGACTCTGTGATTCAGGGCTCCACAGGCAGTTCCTGTTTCTGTAAGAATTGCAGCCACAGGTAGAGGAACTGGTTGAAAGCGGGGCTATAAGAATAGTTTTATGGTTAGGTTTGTGATTGTGTATAAGAAAAAGGGTATTTAAAGATAAAATAGCTAAGTGTTAACACGTGTGACTGTTTTGGCTAAGACACTAAAGCCAGAAGAACTCTGATTATATTCTCTTTGCCAAAATACTTCCCAGTGTATTCTTTTCTAGCTTCAAAACTACTAAAAAATTGATTGCTGATTTCACGTTCTTGATTTTTAGATTACCAGATACAGTATGAGTATTGTTAGGCATAGCATAAAAATTATGTGAATAATCAAGAAAACCAGAAGATTTTATAAATTGTTATTTTCGGGATTTTTTTTGTTCAGCAGTTTTTTTAGGACTAGGCCAAACAAAGTAAATTAGGTAGTGAGGAAAAAGATTAGTAGGGACTCAAAAAACTAAATATATGGGAAAGAAGCTCGTATTAGGCATCAGTTCTGCAGACTGTTGAAGCACTTAACAGTTTGCTGGATCAGGATCCCACTAAATTAACGTATATGAGTGCTATGTAATGCAGTCTTTCTTCATTGGCTTATCTAAGCTCTTCCAAAGTCTTATAACAGAAACTGCCAATGCAGGAGTGAGGATAGGGTGTCTGTTTAGATGAAGAATAAACTGTGCTGCTGTCCAGAAGTATCTTGTTGGTGTGCAACTTCATTTTGTTAAGACGGGCAATTTTGGGCCCTGTGGAGAATATTTGCTGTTTCAGGCAAGTTTCAGAAGTACTGCAAGAATGAAGATTGTTCTGTAGCATCTTTCCTTCCCATGTGTGAAAGTCTGTGTCAAGCCAAGACAGCCCGTCATCCCTGTGGTTAAGTGACGGGTCATACCTGGCAGGTTGTGACTTCAGACTGTGCACAGGTAACTTTAGTGCAGGACTGCCTTCAGGAAGGCCCTGAGTGAAACTTGAATGTGTACCCCTGGCTGATGGGATATTTTAATTGCCCTTCACCAGAGCTCTTTTACTGTCAGAAACACCAGTTAATTGACTTCTTTTAAACAACATGAACTTATTTTGTGGTAGCCTGACTTTCCTTTCTGCTGTTAGTTATACGATGTACCAACTCAGGGGATGGTTTGGCGTGGGCTATAAGATGTAAATTTACAGGACACTGCTGTGTCAGAACAGTCCCATGTTCTGGCTCTTCTCCTTCCCTGTTCTAAAAGACCCTTTTTCTTCTCAGGCAGAATTGTGGTGGTGAAACGCACATCTGTGCTGGTTCTCTCAGGTATGAAAATTTTGCTTTAAAACACTAATATTTTATGACAAGGGACTTGGCTGGTTTTGACAACCAGTTCTAAGTTGTATGACATGAAGTATTCAGTGAGGCAAAAATCTTGTCACATTTTGAATGGGAGGTTCCTGCCATGCATTTGCCATTGATAAAACAGCAGTGCTTAGCCCAGTGTACAGGTTCTGTAAATAAGATACAGCATTTTATTTTCTGTGAGGAACAGAGTAAATAAAAGCAAGAATGATCACCCTTAAGAGTTGTTATCTCCTTCCCACCACCAACATAGTAAAGATAGTGAGAATCTCTAAATTGAAAAATAGATGTCTTCTCTTACACATTTCACTTTCAAATAGCATCACCACATAATGAGATGATGTGCATTCCAGAGCGACTGGATACTGTCACTTCCCCATAATTATATTCTACTTAGCATGTATGGCAGACAAATTAGTTACTCTTTTTAGCAGGCTGTGTGTTGCCACAGTCTAGCCTTGGAATGGTGTCAGGATAAGGAACAAATTAACTTACTGCTGTGGATAGCCAGCATTCACTACAAAATTATGTATGACATGGCAGACCCCAAGCCTGCTTCTGCTCCTGTAGACATCAGTGAGAGCAGGATCAAACCACTGTTTCATCTACATCTTCATTGCTGCTGCAACAGATTTGGAAAGGAAACCAAACTAGTGAAATCATGTAGAGCCTGCATGAATAATTCTGCCTGTGAATATTTTAGATTTCCATTATTACCTAATTATTGGGATGCTATTCTTGCTAGACCGAAACATTTTCTGTATCTGTGACACATTTTACTAATGACATTTTAGCTTATTAAAGCAATCAGGGAAGTCAGCCTATGTCAAGGAATGAATTTGTTACCCCACATGCAGAGTCTGGTTCAGAGCTTCAGAATCTAATTGTCAGATGAATTAGTGAACAAAAGAAATTTCTGTCAGTTTCGATCTGGGAAGTTGTTTTTCCTGTTTGTCTATGTGGGCTTTTTTCAACTAAGGTGGATCTTTGGATTTATCCAATCCCCAGCACACAAGCATTTGAGAGGCATTGAAGTATTTAAGGATGAGAAGAGCAATTCCTTTCTCTCTGATCCCATTTCTCTCCTCTCTCCAATGAGTATAGTAGAAGTCCCCATTGTGTGGAAATATGTGACAAAAACAACTCTGCTTAGAACAAAATTAGTGTTTCAAGCAGCATTCCTTGTTGCCTAACTGGATGGTGGATGTGTATACTGGATGGTGTAACATCTTAGAGGCTGCATTACCAGCATGCCTCTGAGCTACAAAGAAACCAGTAAAAACCTGGAGATGTGCTTTTTGTGAGGGTTTATCTCATAAATTCTGTGCATTTTGTTCAGATTGGCGATGGTTCGTAGTGGAAAAAACGGTGGGCTCCACCTGAAGCAGATCGCATACTACAAGCGCACAGGGGAGTATCACCCCACAACATTATCAAGTGAAAGAAGTGGAATCAGGAGAGCAGCAAAAAAATTTGCTTTCAAAGGTAAAAATTTCGTCTCAAATTACTCTGAAAATAGACACTAAGGTGGTTTGCTAATATTAAAAAAAAAAGTGGGATCTTACTCTGCAGGATTCTGTGATTTTAATAGTCATTCTCTATGAAACAAATGCTCTGCAAATCCCTGGTTAATATATAACAGGATGTTTATAGAAATGGAAGCTCAATCTGCTTTTCTCAATTCCAGGAGGGGCTTATGTATCTATCTAAAAGCCAAACTTTGTTTTATATATTGCAGAAATACATAGTCACTGCAATCCATAATTCAAAGGATTACAGAAAGGAAAATGCAGACCTGCAGCTGTAGAAAAGAAATGCACCATCTGGTCTGGGGGATGCAAGGACAAGTTTGCCATCAGTCACCTGGGAGCCTCTGGGCCCTTCCCAGCTTTATTGCAGCCCTGTGAGATGTATGAGCCTTTGTAGTCTGCTGTGCTCTCTCAATCCCGTCAAACCTGCCAGTTCTGTGTAGAAAGAAGGCAGGGAGAAGTTAAAGCTGTGACTCGCAGTGTCAGGTTTCTGGCAGGCACCCAGCAACTTCACAGTCTCAACACTCCTATCTCCCCTTTCCAACCCCAGTGTTAGCTTGTGTTTCAGTCAGACTTCCTGTGGGAACGTTATTTGCATTCTGACTTGCCCTTGTACCTCCTCATGTCCAGATTAATATACATGGGTGAACTAATGGCTCTTTGGAGGACATAATTAAAATGTTTGTAAACAAAAAGCTATGTTTACACCAAAATGAAGTTATTGTAATAAATTCTGTTCTGAGTCATGCTCAGTAGTTTAGTAAACTAAAAAGAAGACAAAGCACTTGCATATAATTTGCTGGTACTTCTCTTTCAGAAAACAAGTTGTTCTATGTTGGAAAAGACAGAAAACAAATGCGCCTGGTAATAGTTTCAGATGAAGAGAAGAAAAAGGTCCTCGAGAAATGCCACAAAAGTGCTGCTGGCACTCATCATGGTATATCAAGGACACTGACTTTAGTGGAGTCTAATTACTACTGGACCTCTGTAACAAATGATGTCAAGCAGTGGGTATGGTCTCATAGCTACAGGATACTTTTAAATGTAGTCTGTTACAAACATTTTGTAATCCTATGAACTTTGATACAGCAAGTAGCTGGACTGCTTGGTGAGGTGGAAACGTGAGCTTACAGTCACACTGCAGATGGTCATCTTGGCAATGCATGGTGTTCCTTTTGACTCTTTTACTCCTGACCAGTGGCTTGCACACTGCTGTATCCTATGCAACAGTGGGGAGCCATGATCCCTTTTAGTAGGCAGGGCACTTCCAGCCCTTGAGAGAGATTTCTCCTGCCAGGACTCTCACACACCTTTGTTAGGATGCAATGCACCATCACAAGGATATGTGGCTAGAGTGGCTGCAGATAAGAATATGATGTCCCTGCTTTACAATTAGGTGTCTTCAGGAAATAGTTAAGCAAATCACTGCTTGGGAAAGTTCCTTCTCCTTCACCCAAAGATGCACGGGCAGGATCCCCTGGCAGAATTTGATCCTTCTGGAAACTGTATATAAATGCCCTTTAAGGCCACATTACTGTTCCTATCAGCTTACCGTATCACCTGAATACTTTGAGTTCTTGTGCAACTGTAACATGAACTGAAAATGAGCCTTTCCTTTCAATTCAGATTGGACAAAGGGGCTCTGTCCCATAGGTTAAGCTGTTATGCATGGAAGACTATGTACACTGCCAGGGTTTCTCAGCCACAGCATACATAGATGACACAAATGGGGAATGATGAGGACTTTTTTTGAATCCCAGCTACTTCATACTTCCTTTAGTATTTACAGATGGTAATGGATTTTAAAATTTGTACTGTAGACTTGAAAGAGCACAGTGCTTTCAGGATGGAGAGAATTCAGCTGAGTTTCTTTTCATGTCCTTCTCCTGGCCTTCAGTATTGTTTGGCTTTATTTTGGTTTTATGCTGAGGCTGAAAAATCTAAGGGTAAAAAAACTGTGAGAAAGGTGATACAATGAATTTGTTTTGAATTGCCTGGTCTGACCTGGTTTACAGAGGAATAGTGGAGATCTGTGATTCTGATGATTGTGTTAAACCTTCACCCTTGCTTTTTATTGACAGCATCTTCCATGATGTTTTCTCTAGGTGTTTGCTTGCCAGCATTGCCAGGTGGCAAAGAACACAGCCACCACAGTGCCCAAAACACACCCCATCAAAGCAGAGGACCCATGGACAGCAGTCACTATAGAGCTAATGGGACCTTTCAGTGTAACCAACAGAAGTCACAAATACATCATCATTATGACAGATTTGTTTACAAGATGGACTGTTATCCTACCGCTGCAGGACTCTTCAGCAGCTGAAATTGCTAAGGCAATCATAAATATATTTTTCTTATATGGGCCACCTCAAAAAATGCCTATTGATCAAGGGAAGGAGCTTGTTTATCAGGTAAATATTTATGTGGCTGGTTAATTTCTTTTTTTTTCCCCAAGAAAAAATACATTTTCCCTTCTACTAGATTTGAATTGTAGACCATTTTTGAGAAAGACTTTAGTATTTTTTTTTTCTTTAATTGACAAAGTAAAGAAGTTAGCACATTAAAAAAATGTCAAACTAATTATTTGCAATTGTAACATTACGCAACATTTCCCAGAGCTTTATTCTTTGTAAAAAGCAAAATTATTTCCTGGCAGTCATGGTGCAGGTTTTGTCACTCACTTGAACTGGCATAAATTTCCACACTGCCGTCTGCTGTATTTCACTGACCCATATTGTCCAGTGTACAAATAGCTAAGGGCATTTTGACATTGGCCTACAGTGATTATGAAGAACTTACCACACTTCATTCCTCTCAGAGACAGATGATGAAATCATCAGACTGTGATATGGAGGGAATGACAGATCAAGTTAAGAGGCAGAAATGTGCTTAGAAACCATCAATCACTGGCTCCTAAATCCGACTTACTCCTTTAGCTCTCACTCACAGCCTTGGAGTGCTTTGTGCCTATTGTATGCACGCCTTTTCTCAGTCACCATCATATCAACAAAAGGGATGGAAAACTGGCTTTGTTTACTTGAAATGAGATACAGAAGAGGGGAAATGTTCACTGTTTGTGTTCTTTTTTCTTTTGAAGATAAATGAAGAACTGTTTGCAGTGTTTGGAATGAAACAAATTGTGTCGTCTTATCCTCAGAGAGATGATGTAAATGAAAGAATGTCCAGGACAATCAAAGCTTTTCTTAACAAGTACTGCATCGACCATCCAAATGATTGGGATGAACATTTGTCTGCTATTGCCTATGCTTTCAATTTGACAAATTTGGTATGTGAAGGTTCTTCCCCTTTTGACTGCAGTCCTCCAAAATGCCTCCAAAGCTACATGCTAAATCTGCTTGCTTTTGGTCCCTGTTTAAATAGGAGCCAGATCAAAACACCCCATATTTCCAAATGTTTAATCGTAACCCACATGTTGTTGAGCCAATGAATTTATGTGTGGAAGGAGAATACAGTATATTTGCCAAAATATTTGAAGCAACTAAAAAAGTCAGTCAAATATTGGAAGAAGAGAAAACCTCAGATTGCCAGGTAAATTTTATGTATTCAAATGTTATTAGTAGGAAGACTGAAGATTAAAAAGATGGAATGGTCTGAAGTAGAAAGTGTAATTAACCTTTCAAAATAATGTGGGGATTTGTGTGGTGGTTTTTAGTTTGTTTTCCTTCCCCTGTGATCCCTACATTTCAATATAACAAATCTCGTATGTGTTTGGAGGAAGTAACTTTAAAAGAGGCCTATTGTTGAAAGTTTACTACTTCTGATTTAGGGGGCAGGAAAGAGAAGTTGGAAATGATTGCTTGTGGACTGTTGATTTATGAAGATAAAATCAATTTCTTTATCACTATGCAGCCCGACATAATGACAAACTACAGACATCCAAAACCACTCAATGTCCTGCTTATGCACTGTTAACCAAAGCTATGAAACTGCACGGTTACTTTCAGGGAGAAAAAATGTAACTTTTATGTATCTTTCTGCAGGTGGAGAAAAAAACACCAGATGAACAAAAAGTCAGAAACAAAATCACAGTCAAAAGGAAGCCAAAACAATTAAATACGCTTCGACTTAAAGTTGGTCATGAAGTCCTCAGGCAGAGAAAAAACTGGTGGAAAGATGGTCGTTTCCAGTCGGAATGGGTTGGTCCTTGTATTATAGATTATATCACAGATAACGGCTGTGCCATACTAAGAGATGCCACAGGATCCAAGCTGAAAAGACCCATCAAGATGTCCCACCTCAAGCCATACATAAGAGGGTCTAGTGAAAAAGGTGTATATAATATTTTTTAATTTATATTTGTATATATGTAGAAAAGGTTGGGGTTTTTTTTTTTTTGTTTTCTTTAACTTCTCCATCATGTCTTGGTGTTAGGTTATCACAAGGAACAGGTATCATTCACTCACCAGTGGGAGTTAAATTAACACATTTAATAATGTAATAACTGTAGTTTTCAGTAGGGAGAACAGTGAGTGTGGGTGACATCAAGCCTGTGCAGAGCATGGAATAGAGCTAATGAATCATTTTAAAAGTTTTTTTTTTTTTAAATAGCCTGTATTTAAGTTGCTTCTAATCACTGGCTTGTCTCTATTTCTGATGGCTAATAGAAGTATAAGAACATGCTAGAAGTGTGAGAAGGCAGAACTGTGTTCAAGGAGCATTTTCTGACTGTGTTTCTGCTTTGGTGTAGACAGGATCCACATTAATTTTACTTGTGCAATTGAAATTATTTGGCTTTTTTCCTTGGTTTGTTTTTTTTGTTTGTTTTTTTGGGTTTTTTTGCAACATCAGGGTATCCTCTAAAGCCTTAAAATAGAAAGACTACATCAGAGAACTGATTTGGAATAGTTTATATTAAATTATGCTGATGAAGAAGTAAATATGTTTCTCTTACCAGGACAAGTAAAATAGTCATGCTGTGCAGTAGGAAGGCTAGAAATTTCTAAAGATTTGGGTAACCATCTGCTGCTCTTGGTCTTAATATTCAGCAGGCCCTTTTGCAAATCAAACAGTGGCAGCTGTTTCTTTTCTGTTCATGCTGTCTTTGAGTCACCACAGGCATTTTGAGGAAAATTAAATACTTGGTGTTTAGAAGACTTCTGTCACAGAACAAACTGCTTTTTCCTTCAGAGTTCTTGAAGAGCAGAACAATTCCCATCCTATTGGCCAGTGTGGTTAAGCTTTGGTTCTTGAAAATACATAAACTACAATGAGATGGGGTTTTTTTCTTCCATCACCTCTTAAAGCTGAGGGATTTGCAAAGCTGAAACAAATTCTGAAATTTCATGTAGAAGCTGATATTTATGCCAGTTGTCAGTTATGGATTTCATAACCAAGACACCGATTTCATGTCACATCTCCAAGCTACTGCATTTCCTTGGATGATCACTCTGTGCCTTCCAGTTCCTCATTAAATTGCTGATGCATGAGGAGGAAGTCACACACGTATCAAGCACACAGATAATGTGCAGCTATTACAGTAACTGTGGTAAATTGTGCTGCTGTATGAAAAGTAAAAAGTAGTTGTCTTTGCAGTATCAGAGTCTAATATGTTTACCACTGAACACTGTGGAAGCAGTGCATAAATGTGGAGCTTCTTCCCTTTTTCAGGAAATGGCTGTTCTGGTCTTGGCTGGGATAGAGTTTAGGGTTTTTTTGGTTTTGGGGTTTTTTTTTTCTTTTTTCACTTGCTGACTTTGCTTACTTTTTTAACTTTTTACAGTTTAAAAATACCTGTTGTTTGTTGGATTAAGATTTCACAGCAAGAGGTTGGAGAAACCGCATTTCTCTGTGTGCATGCACAAAATGAAAGGATCTGCATGTCCATTTATTTAAGGTATTTGTGCAGTAGGTGACTGTTACAGACATGAAGCTATGCATTGACCTAGCTCAGAAAAGCTCTTAATGTGGAACATTACAAGCATTATTTTGTGGATGTAATGAGATGCCAAGCATTTGATGCTCAGTGAAACTGGGAAATTCACATTATCAGTCTGTTGTCACCCAAACATTCTTGTCATCTTTTGGAAATTGTTTTGAAAAGTAAGGTAGCACCTCAGTAACATTTTAAGTATGGCTTGAGGGATCTGAACTAATGGCTACTTTCCTTTTACAGACAACCACTACTTCCTACAAGGTGCAGTAGTTGTTGACCATGACTATATTGGCTTATCTGAAAGATCCGGTAGTTCAAGCCAAGCAGACCCTGTTGCTGCAGGGGAGATAAATGCCTACACAAGAGATGCCATGTCTGCTGCACAGATGCCACCTGCAGCCTGCAAAGGCCAAGAGTCAACAGATGGCAAACAAGAGTCTGAGCTGAGAGAAGATCACTGCATTGAAGCAAACACTGCAAAGCCAGAGCTGTGGCCTTCACCTTGTTGGACCCTTCAGACCAAGATAGAGGACACTTAAACATAGTCTTCTGTCACATTGCATTGCCAAGCACTTTGGAACTACTGTGTCAGAATGAAAAAAAATGTAATAGCTCCAACCTCCTTAGCCAAATCCACTTTACTACTGTATGAATATAGGAGTGCTGCAGGTGTCTACTGGTTAATTTGTCTGGGTGTTAAGAAAAAGCACTAGTAAAAGCACATATTCTGATCATGCATTTAAATTCCAGATTTTATTGGTAGAATGGCAGTGTGGCCATGCCTTACTGTTATCCTCTCAGGACACAATGCATCATTTCACTGTAATGACCTTTTTCATTTAATCCTTAGATGACTCATTCCTAACGTGCACTGTGGGATGAATTTAACCTAAGCAACTTGGTGTAAATTTTCCCTCCACTGTAGAGAAGTTCATGTCTTCCATTTGTTATATAACAGTTTTCTATTCTTTCTGGGAAGCTGCAACCTCTTGCCTTTACAACTTTTAATTTCTAGTCTAGCCCTCAGATCTCACAAACCAATAAAACTGCTGAAATTAAGTACATGTACTGTTCTGTGTATGAAATGAGGGCTTCAGCTGTTCCCTGCTCATCAAAACTCCTGTGGAGTGGGCAATTTTAACATTTCAGGAATGTGAAGAAAAGCAGAAGAGCATTCAATATTTGTGTGTGCTTTTTGCACAAACATCTGGTTCTCCTTTACAGTTACATCTTCACTGAGCCTGTACAGGTTGGGAGATTTCCACTGACAGTGGGCTTTGAAGGGTGAGGACTGGTATTAACTTATTCTCTGATTTCCCTGAGTAAGTTGTTACTGGTCTGGACTTCCTGCTGAGAAGCCTGTATCTCAAAGTCAGCTGCACAGGCGTTTGTTCATGTGGAAAACTGATGAGTGCAAGTCAGTTCTTTTTATGGGGGATTGACTGGAAGAAAACCAGAAGAAAACTGAATTGAAAAATTCAGCAACTTCTGTGTTATGCTGTGGAAGATTTGCTTGTCCTGGTCTCTGAATGTGTGTGTTCCCTCTCATCTCTGCTCCTGAATGTCATGTGACTTGTAACACACGTGGAGGAAAGTACCATTTATTAAGAGTTTTCAATTAGTTTTAGGTAATAAGATGTTTTCCTAACTCATACAGAAACTCACTCCTACAGTACAGTATGTCTTTGATATCATGGGATGCATCTGTGTTAGAAAAGAACTCAGCACCATGACAGGACCCTATGTTAAACTTCAAATGAAAAATAATTAATACTCAAACTATTTTGTGTCTCCTGAAAATCCTGTCCTACAGATACAGGTTTTTCTTCACAGAGACTGTTTCAGAAAGAAGGTTCTGGGAGGCAGTACCCTCTTTCTGAATACATTGTGTGTGTGCACACATGGGATAAATACATGTTTATATAATGTGTGCAAAAAAAAAAAATTAGCATAAGGGATAAAATTGGAGAATAAGGCAGTTGTTGTAAGACTCATTTCTGCCTTGGTAGGTGCAAAAGAGAACTAGCCCCTCTTATATATATATATTTTTTTTTTTTTTTATTTCAAGTGATCAGTTCCTGAATTGTGCATAGTACAGCAGAGCTGTTTTCTGGGAAAGTTCTGGGGTAATGCAAGTGCTGTGGAGTTGTTAGAGCTACACTGGAGAGAAAGAAAATGCTGCAGTGGGAGGGGAATAGCCAAAACAAAAAAATTATTTAACATACTGTGTACATTTGACATACTGCTGATTGTTCAGGCTTCCTGGTTATTTTCATCTACTGTATTAAGAAACAGGCATTAGTGTCTTATCAGAGCCCTGAAATGTGGCCTTCTCTGCACGTGGGAGGTTCACTGAAATAAAATACAGGGGTTTCAAACTATTGGCATGAAAAACAGTCACTGGAAACTGAAAAAAGTCCCCACCAGGAAACGTGAGCTACTGCAAACAGCACACGGTGCTTGGGTAAGCTCTCACCCCTGCTGCAATGAAGGGTGTTTGTGACCACAGGGAGTTGTGACCTGCCCACTTCTGGTTTGTATTTTAACCAGCTTAGATAAATATACAAATGTCCTTCTGTACTCTTTCTTACTGACACATAGGTTTCCTTTATGATATGACAGTAGCAAAATACAATTTAATAACAGAATTCTTAGAAATTCTATTTTCTAATAGAGTTTGTGCCCCCTCGTGGCAAGTTGTATAGAGGGGAGGAATAGAAGGGAAAAACATGAAAGAAAATGCAAATTTCCTCATACCTCCCAGCGCAGAGCTATGATCATTTATCCTCTGGGTATGCTAATAGCACTAATTACCAGCTCACAGCTTGATAAAAAAAGCACCATAAAAACATCTGCTAGTGAAAAGACTGTACACTGTAACTCTCAAGACCTGTTTTGCTGTGGAAAGAAAACCTTTCTCATCTCTTGTTGGAATACCTCCTGAACTTTTGTATACCATTTGCACATTCTCTGTTAAGGTCTTCTGGCTTTTCAGCTACAGATGTTTTAAAATTTCTTCCTTCTTTTCTCAATGTTCCCTGCAGGAGGGTACCAATGAATCATGATTTGCTTTTCAGAGCAAGGAGTTACCAAATCTGGAAATACCACTTTTAAGAACAGAGAAATGTCTTTCATTCATTTGCTTCTGAGTGACATCCCTACCAACAATGTTCTGCAGCAGCCATCATTACTCCAATGACTTAGCATCAAAATTGCTGCATAATAGCCTTCTTGGTCTTTTCAGATGGAATTTTTGGGGGACTGCATTGGAGTGGTTACATTCAGTTCAGTTAATTGGTTACCTGAAAATAAAACCTGTGAGCTACAGAGTCTCACAGGGTGGTGAGCACTCAGCAAGGCACGGCAGCAGCTGCCACTGTGGGCCTCAGTGAGGGGCCGCTCACCTGTGAATTCAACAGAAGGAAGTACCATGTTAGGAGTCTCCAGGACCAGGAACTGTTTTAAATCAGAAGGCCAAAACTGACACAAATAAGCACGATTTAGTGTCTTCAAGAAATAGGTACTACACTCTTCTGCACATATTTCTCTCCTGCTGGCCTGCTATTTACATCTTGCTAATCAAACTATGAGGAATTTTGGGATGAAAAGCAGTACACAAGAATCTTTAATTTGAAGAGGAGGTTCTTCCATATAGAAATAATCAGATAGTAACTGAATTTTAAAACATTTGATTCAGGAGCAGTTCCCCAGTCAGTTCTCCTCCCAACTTGTACCTAGATGAAGGGATCTGCAGCATCCTCACTGCACTGCTAGCAGAAACAGGTATGCCAATAAACAAGAAATGTTGTGGGAAACACAGCTTTTCCCCTCTGCCAGGCAGTGACGCCCTGCTACAGATTGCTGGTGCAGTGATAGACAGTTCACTTGGATACAACTTTCTATAACTGTATATTTCCATGTGCCAGTCATTACTCACGTGGTCCTTTTCTGGATGCTTGACAAGCATCTCCAAACTTTAATCAGCAGAGCTGGAGCATTCAGAGCTGCAGCTGCTGGCAAGAAGCTGTGCCTTGAATAAGTAAAGTGATATCTTTAAAAGTGGGTTAAAAGGGAATAAATCAGATTTCAGCAATTCAGTACTTAAAATTAGTTGATTATTTTTGGCAATTGATGCCTTTAATCTCCTTATGCCTCACTTGCCCCTTCTGTACTGAGTGAGCAGCACCATGTCAGTTTCCAGACAAACTGCAAAAAATGCTCGTTACTCTTCAAAAAGCTGGCAGACACAGTGATGAAAGCCCCAATAGAAAAGCCCTTAAGAAAATGAGTTCTATATTTTGTGCAGAATTTCAATGATATGCAGTAAATAATACATGTGCTTCCCCGCCAGATTGATTTTGAATGTTTACCCAGTCAGAAACATCATCCATCACTCCCACAGATTAAAAAGACGGAGGAGAAGGAGGGCAGAGCGCATAGATACGGTGTTGCACCGGCAAACTTAATGGTTTTTTTCAGGGTCTTGGCTTCCGCGTGTTCGGCCGGGCAGGGAGCGCTGGGGAGTGCGCGGGCGCGGCGGTCGCACGGGGGCAGCCTGGACCCGCGGGAGCCGCCGCCCGCGCCGCGCGGCCGAGGATTTCTCCCCAAAGCTGCGTTCGCGGCAGAACGTCCGGCACTTTTCAGATCGAACTGCAGACAACCACGCAAGCATAAACACGCTCCCGAGAGCAGCATGACCCGCACTGTGAGAAGGCTGCGTGACTGACCTGTCGTGTGAGCCAGAGTACGAAAACACTCCGCTTGTGCACTGGCTTTTTATCACAGCTGACAAACTTTCAGTAGAGCTTTGCACCTTCCTAAGAATTGAGTACCTTTCAGTACTCGTGACATCTTGGTTGCTGTGAGCAGGATCTGGCATACAAGTGCTTGGAAAAAGGCCATGCCTCCAGTTCCTTATGTGAGGCACAGTGTGTCTGACCCGAGGAAACGTGGCAGAATTGTGGGATTCAGTCCTTTCTCAGTGGGATTCAGTGCTTTCTCGTGCAAGTAATGTTCTCTTGAGCAGCAGTTTTAGGATGTGCCATGGCTGAAGGAAGCAGTAACAAACACAGGGGAGAAGGGCTGTAAGGATTGCAGTGGCCAGGGCAGGGTTCTGCCCTAAAACCCCAAACGGTGAGTAGCACCAACTTAGTCTCTTACGGCTGCTGCCTTATCTCCATTCTGACAACATTCTTCAATTCTAATTAAAAAGAGTAGAAGATTCAGGTTTCTCATATGTCTCAGAAAAATAAATGTAGTCTGTAATGAATAGTAATTTCTCTAGTTTGCTGAACTGTTATCACTGACTATATTTTAGGAAAAAAAATTGCTCCACTGCATCTTTCAAACAGTACTTTGGCACAGCACCCTAGAAAAAGACTGCCTGTACATCATCTGTATATTTTCTAAAAAGTTGTACAATTAGACAGAGCTTCACCCACAGGATGTCATGCTACACATGCAACTCATTAATAAGAAACATGAGTGGAATGGAGATCAAGACAGAAACAGTTAAATAAAGTGCCT
Organism: Atrichornis clamosus; assembly: GCA_013400975.1. Classification (NCBI taxonomy): domain Eukaryota; kingdom Metazoa; phylum Chordata; class Aves; order Passeriformes; family Menuridae; genus Atrichornis; species Atrichornis clamosus. The sequence continues at coordinate 66,670 of WBMZ01001332.1, read as the reverse complement.
TCATGATCTGCAGTACTTAGAAAAATCTAGTGCAGCTTCCATACTGGCTGCCATGCAGCACCTCTCCAAATACGTGTGTAACAAAGCCAGCTGGATGCTCTTTTAGGTTTTTCAGCCACCATGTCCAGAAACAGCAAGAAGTTTGGAGGTTTTGCTTGGATAAGTAGCTACCACTGTAGATTTTAAATCCTCCTTTACACTGTCAGCTCCCCTCTTTTCTTCTGCCAGCAATGCTTAGCTATGCAGATGAATCTAACTTTTTCACCAGTACTGGAGAAGAGTTTAAAGAGCTGTTACAGTAAATTTTACTAATAAATTTTGATAATTCACAGCAGAGAAAAAAATATTTTAACATTTAAGAATTAAAAAGTCCCAACAGGTAAAGGCATATCAGGGTGCTAAAACTCTAGGGTTCACTAGCATCTGCTTTATACAGAAAATAAAGTGGCTTAATTTCAGCTCTTAATTTTAATTGACTTGGATTTTGGTTCTGGTTTTGGGATTTTGTAAAAATTTTTATTGTACATTACACGAATCCACACAAACTGTGAACTATATAATAACATAGCCTTTAAAATTTTAAAGTATGTCCTAAAGTGCAATTAAATAATAACGTTGCTTTTGAATTGCTCAGCAGTGATCTGCTCCCCAGAACTTGTACTGCTGATACAGAGGTAACCTTTCAAACAAGTTCCCACATATGTGCCTGAGTGGCAAGGTAAAAATCACCAAAGTCCCTTCTCTGTAGCATGACACACGCTTAATCCTAATCCTCTGTAGTGTGACAGACACTACTGACCTAAAGACTCTGATGAAACACAAATAAATCTAGCTTTGGCAAGCAAGAAGCTCTTGCCATTTACCACATTGATCTATAAATCCTCATTAACTCTGCAGTGCACTGCTTGATTAGAAAACTACTTAATCAAGACGCTTCCCAAGGAATCAATTTACACCTAATGATACTTGGTGGCAAGGACAGCTGCTTAATTGGGATTGTAATTTCAGTTAATTGGGACACTCTCAGGTGATGTGGGTGGCAACCTGTGTATTACAGGTCAGTGCATCCTCCCCATTGCCCCCTGCAGTTGCCCCCGTCTGTCCTCACTCACAGCTGGCTCACAGCAAGGTGCCAAAAATTGCCCAACACCTCTTGCCTGTGGAGAGCAGCTGCCTTCCCACCACTGCGAAGGACTTCCCGTGGGTCAGACCATTTAAAACAGGGAGGTGCTTAATACAGGACAGCCTAATCTTAATGAAAATATTCAGCCCCTACAATAGCCAAGATTCCTCCTTAACAAGGCTTAGGGAAAGATTAATGGACAACACATAGACTGTAGTACCATGTGTTGTTGTTCATTAAAAAGCATAGTCTTATCTGGAACAACTACTGAAACTAATTTAAACACATGAGCTCCAAATCCACCAGCTTAGACTGAATAACCAGAATTCAACATTTAATACAATAAATAATATTAGCCCACAGAACCTGTTAGGATGGAGGATGGTCTGCTGGCTCATTAAAACAAGAACTATGATTCAGAAAGCTTGTGTCTTCCTTTTTATATGAATTTTCAATTGCAGAATGAAGTGTCTGGTACATTGTTCTCATAAGATGCAGTTTTAATAAGAGATAAAGAACATTCAGTGCCTTCAAGCAGGTTCAGATTTTCTGCCATTGTACCTGTATGAGATTAGAGCACGTAACTTGAGGTGCTAAGGTTTGATTGCTGCTGGAAAATAGCTGGTTCCCTGTCAGTGCAGTTATTAAAAATGACTGAATGGCTTGGGTTGGAAGTGACCTTAAAGATCACCTAATCCCACCCCTCTGCCATGGGCAGGGACACCTTCCACTGGACAAGGTTGCTCAGAGCCCCATCCAGCCTGGCCTTAAACGCTTCCAGGGATGGGGCAGCCTCAGCTTCTCCAGACAAGCTGTTCCAGTGCCTCACCCCCCTCACACTATAGAATTTCTAATATCCAATCGAAATCCCCCTCTTTCGGTTTTAAGCCATTGCCCCCAGGTCCTGTAACTACAGCCCTTGGTAAAAAGTCTGTCTTATAAACCCACTTGAAGTACTGAAAGGCCAAAATGAGATGATCTTTGGGGAGCCTTCTCTTCTCCCGACTGAACAACTCCACCTCTCTCAGCCTGTCTTCACAAGAGAGCTGCTCCAGCTCTCTGATCATCTTTGTGGCCTCCTCTGGACCCACTCCAACAAATCCACATCCTGTTTATGTTGGGGACCCCAGAGCTGGATGCAGCACTGCTGGTGGGATCTCACCAGAGCAGGGCAGAGGAGCAGAATCCCCTCCCTCAACCTGTTTCTCTTTAGGCAGCCCAGGATTATTGTAGAGACCAGCCTCTGAATTCCAGAGAGCTGAGATTATGACTAATGCTCAATTAATCTGTTTTAGCCTGTACTTGCAGTAAAACTGTTTGGCTGATTCCCTCTAAAACACAGCATTTTTAAAAACTGGAGATACACCCCCAATAAAGGAAAGGAGGAAAGGGGAAGCTGAATATTACCATAATTGAGCTAACACCACGTGAAGCAGAGAACATCCGATGTACATAATTTGAGCTAACCAAATGTTAGAAAAATATACCCTCACTGATTGCCCTTGAGAAAAGCCTGTGATCTTTTAGAACTGATGGCATATACACTACCTTTGATAGCAGTGCCACCACAGCTTCCTTAATTGCTGTCACTGAAAACTTCCTGTCAACTAGTGACTTAGCATCTCTGCAGACAGCTTCAGAGGATTCTTCCCAACTATCTTGTTTTTATTCATATACAAAAGGATCAAGGCCACAGTCAAAAATAACAGCCTTGCTTTCAAAAGTGAGAAACAGGCTGTTTTCCTTGTAACATTAGGTAAAACAGAAATTTGCAAGAGAAGAAGCAATTTAAGAGTACGCACTAAATATATTTCACATGAAAGTGTGCCTGTACTCCAGCTTTTCAGGTTACCCAGGAGATTTTGCCACATGTGAGGAAAGAAACCAGCCTATCAAGGACTTTAAGTTTGTTTGGTTGTTTTTTTCCAGAAAAAGGGGATTTATTTATAAAATCTTGCTGGGGGAAGAAATCTTACCTTTTGCTCCACTATCATTGCCCTTATTCCCCCATAAACCATCTTGCAAAACCACCACAAGGAACCTACAGGCTATTTTCCAGCCTCAACGCCAGCAGCAGCCTATTACAACACCTGCAATGACGATAAGGAAAAGTGCTTCACAAGGCCCTGTGGCAATTACAGCTGTGTACACTCTGCTGGTAATAGCGGTTTTAAAAGGACATTAATTATGCTCTGATCCTCAAACTGGACTGATTAGTCATCATGATGTTACACAATGATTCACACTTCAGATGACTCATACAGAGAGGGTAATTATCCAGCAGGACTTCCGTAAGTCTGCTGTTCAGTGAGAGCTCATTACAGGACCGAGGGCTCCTGCCATATGAATGAAAAAGGAAGTGTGGAGAAAAACAAAAAAATCAGTACTCCCAATCAAGTAATATTAGATGTCTACCCTGGCTAATTTGCATATTTAATTTGAGACACAGGTTTCCTCTTAGCTGTGACCATGTTTTATTACGGAAATACCCTGAAGTTTTATTTTGTACAAGTAAAATTCCTCTTTAGATGTTTAAGCTTGACTTTGTACATGTATGCAGATTATTAGTCTTTAAAAAAATCCAACCTTGTGACATAGCAAAATATTTTTCCAGCTTCCATACAAAACAGCACTTTTTTTCCTCTGCTGGTGGAACACATTAAAATTTCTACTGTATTAAGTGGTCCGTGTAACTTTTACAGAAGTTGTATACAAAAAAAAGGCAAGCAAAAATTCCAAAGTACACTCCAACAGCCAATGCTCTGCGAATACTTTATTACACAAATTACATTCAGCTTCTGAAAATAGTGTTCTAACAGTGATACCATCTAAAAATAAGACATTCCAGAAACACATCAAGTTAGGAAAAAGAAAAAAATTAAATAGAGACTTTTTTCTTTCCTTCAATGCAATATAATGTTAGTGATTTAAAAAAATAGAAGAAGACTTAGCAGCTTCATTTTCTTGTGGCACTGTATTTTCTCTATACTGCACCTGGTTAAAGGCATTGAAGAGGAAAGGCACAAAACAGAAATTGGCAACTGAATAATTATGGAAAAAATATTTTGATGAAGCAGATAGTAAGACTTATTTACAAGATCCCCATATTTGATGATAAAATACTACTGCTTTAAATCAGTCCTGCAATTAGAAGACTTTGCTTTATTAAGATGTTCACATAAAAACCAACGGCACTGATATGGAACATCCATACACTCCTCCACTTAAAAAACATAACTAGAACCAAACAAAAATTAAAGGAACCAGTGTACAGCCCCACACAGACTAGGACAGTTAACAATTAAATACACAAATCTTAAACGTGCTTCAGGGAAAAGGAATCTGACATTCTGGGTTGAATCGTATAATGGAGAACTCAAAGGCTGGTTTCAGGATGACGAAGGTGCTGGTGGGGGTGGAGATGCTGAACACTCTTCCTCCGAATCTGTGCCATCATCATCATCATCTTTTTCTTGATCACTTCCTTCAGTGCTCAGCCGGTCAAACCCTTTCCGGCTGTAGCCCTTGTGACTTGCAAAGAAGTTCCCAAGGTTAATGCCACCACCTCCTTTCCCTGTGAAGAGGAAAGGTTTTCGTCAGGTTTGTTTTACTGAAAGGCGGGGGAATAAAAATCCATCTACTAATTAAACTGTATAGTGGTGCTTATTTTAAGTGCCCTTCCAGGAACTGTTTGTAAAGATTCAGCATGAGCCACAAAAGCTAAGTATATGTATAATGAAAGACGAAGGAAATTCATCTTTGAAGTAGAAGTTTCAAACAATATTTTTTCAGTATCCCTTGTTTCATTAAGTCTTTACAGGCTACTGGTGTTCCCACCTGTTTGCCCTTGGTCTCAAAGTGCTTCATTTCACTCAGCAGATTCACAGTAACTCATTATAGCTACCTCTCTCCCACTAGTAGTGACTCATCCTCTTTAGTGGGCAGATAATGACAGATGAAAGTTGCTGTAAAAGACATTTTCAAAAAACACCTGATCTTTGCCCCCAATCCTTCCTCTGAGAAAGTTCCATCAAATCTATTATTCAACATGAATACAGAAAAAAACCCTCCAGTTACTGTGTTTAAAAACATCTTCAGTGACTAGACTTACCTCTAAGTCTGCCTAAAATTCTGCCTGAACTTGAATCAAGTTTGTGTTCCCCATCAGCTGAAAAAAAGGTAAATTTCAAAAATAAGCTAAAACCCCCAATGTTCTATGTTTAAATAATTATCTGTATTTTCTGATAAAAAGCACAGACATTTGACAAACTAATCAGCAGCTCTAAGAAGCCATCAGTGGCAGCACTGCAGTAGTCTAGAGTGTTAGCATATTTGATATGCTATCTAGCACTTTGGTATGCTAAACAATTTTGGATACCAAGAGTCAGGAAGCTGTATGCTGGAATCTTCAAATAAAATAGATCCAATTCAGTTGCTAAGGCATATTAGATTGCTGAATTGCCTACTCTGTCACAGTAGGTCCTGACCAGTGGCAGAACTGTGTTGTCTACTCCATGTACATTTTCTTCTCTTGATGAAAGTATCTTGATAGAACAATTTGGTGATACAAAATAACAAGTGTAGTGATGAAACATCTACCACAGTATGCCAATTTCTGAAAAATAATGTTATTACACAGTATGGATTTAGAACAAATTTACATAGCCTGTAAGTACCAATTAAAGCTCTCAGAGCAATGGATGAAGGTGCATTATGGAAGCATGTCTGAGTCACAAAATGTACTAGGTAGGAGTGAACAGTAACACATAATCTCTTGTAAATGTTATCTGTTTTAATTTTGTTTATACCTCTCTAATACCCATGGAGTCTTTTGTTCCCAGTAATTTAAAGATCCTATGCTAGAAAATCAAATATGCTCAGAGTATTAGAATTTATGTATTCTAGACAATACAACATGAATATATTCTAGTTGTTTCTGAGATACCAATTTTTGGCTTGACACCAATTAAAGTTTTTGATACATGTTCTGAAGAGGTGGTGGCCTGAGATGCAGTGTTAAAGGCACAGTGGGATGCAGATGCTGTGTCTCCACTGACCCTTAGTTTACATGCAGCACCACCCAAATGTCCAGGAGGGCAAAGGCACAGGGAGCTTCTCTCTCCATTCCCTCACCCCTCAGTGATGTTTGTAACTGGAATAATAACAGCCTGATCTCTAGAACAGTTACTCACAGTTACCTCCATAGACAGTTGTCTTCCTCCACCGAATAAATACCAAAATTGCCAGCAGGACAACAACAGGGATAATTAGAAGAGTTGTAATAAGAACAAAGGAAACTCCAGTGCTGCTGGCCTGTTGGACCAAATGTTGTTTTTCCATACTCTTTAAAGGCTCTGTTGATTCTGGCTTGTTTTTCAATCTGGCTTCTACAATTGCATCTGATTCTTTAAAAAGAAAACAATTTCCATATGTAATCCATACGCATCAAGCAACACAGAACAAAGCATTACAGGCAACAACAACCTAGGATATCTTAAGTGTTGAGGAGCAAGGAAACAAAAGACAATCCCTTATGGACACATTTTTGGCTCTTGCTGATGTTATCCCAAATGTAAGGCAGAGAAAGTCTGAATGATATCACTCAGTAGCAAAGATTCCCTCCCCTTTTCTCAAATGGGGAAAGGAGAGGTGTCAAACAGAGTTTTGTCCTAAAAAGGACCTACCATTTAAAATATAGGAAATTCCCCCATCACCTCTTTTTGCAAATAGGTTTGCGGTGTATTAGCCATTAAATATCTTATTTCGATAATAACACTTCCACAAGAAATATAGAAAGCCAGTATAGGCTGCATTATCATAAACAAAAAGGAAAAGTTTAAAGTTCACTGTGACAAAGGGTTGAATTTTCAGGCCTATTACATCCTGTGAAAGAACTTTGCTTCTATGAATCTGGAGAGCTTTTGAAAACTGCATCCAGTCATTCCTGACTGACTTTTTAACTCTCCACCCACAAAAACTATTTCAAGGGAAAATCTTTTGGCTGTTTTGTGTGTGTATCACATGTTTTGTGGTAACTTTTAATGACTAAAACTGTCTAGCTGCGTATTTTAAAGTCAGACTGAAGGGCATGTCATATGGACACAAAGTCCACCGGCTCTTTTCTCCCAGTGGAGTTGAAAGATGTCAATTTCAGTCTACCTAACCTAATCAGTTTTAGACATTGTTACTTCAAACCTTTTTCTTGACCTGCTGATACTATTGCATTTTTTCTCTGTGACATTAGAAGTGTCAGCTAAAGAAAGCCAAAATGCACTTATACATGCCTAGATACACAGCATGCTGTAATGTCAACACTTCCCTTTTGAGTGCTTCAAGCAGGCTAATGTACCAACAGAGATAAAATAAAAGGATAGCAGTTCAGGCAGTAAGGGTTTAATTGTTTCATAATGTTAGCCTTCCTTATTCTACTTTATTCTATATGCCTTCCATTGGCAGTTGGGATCTTTTGGTATTTTCTTCTGTCTGCATAACATGGCTGAAGTAAACTACACAAACTCTGAATTTAACCAAACAAAACCAATTAAAAATGTTTGAACATTTTAAAGGCCTTTATAAACAGTACCATAACCTAGTACTGTTTTTCTGAAATTGAAATGAACTGTTTCTTTGCAACATAAAAGACCTAGAGAACAGAATACAAATGGTCAAAATTACTTTTCATCTACTTTACTTGATATTTTATCCCTTTGAAGCTCCTCTGTGTGTACTTCTTTATCTCCTTATATTGTTCCTGCACGCTTTTATTTTTTCTTTTTTTTTTTTTTCATGCAGATCAATTAAAAAAGAAGTATAGTAAATCTGCGGGAACAAATCTAAATAGAAAAAATGGTATTTCTTGCCATATGGTGGGACTGGCAAGGCTGTGTAGTGAAAGACTATACAGAAAGAAAATCCAATTGTCATTTCAAACCCTTTTTTTGGTGACTGAGGGTGGTGGAGGAGAGGGGAGGATGCTGCAGAGTAACTATCACAGTTGTTTTCAGAGCTATTTCTGCATCTAAGGGAGCTGCCACAGATACCAATCTGGACCCTACCAGATGGTGGCATGGTATTAATCCACTAGTTAAATTTTTATCTTACAGTCTGTGAAGCACTTGCCATCTCTGAAAAAGCAGTGTTTAGACTGGCTGTAAAACAGCATCTACCAGGTAACACTGCTACAAGCTTCTTTCTAGTGCTTCCTATGGCAAGTCATGAAAAACAAAACAGTCAGACTACTCAGCATTTCTTCCCTCCAACTTGGCAGAAGCAGCCCTAGTCTAGGTGAACATACTGATTCCTTCATTTTCATTATGAATCAGACTAACCTTTTGTTTCCTGTACCTCAATACCAGCCTTTTTAACTGACCGATGTTCCATTTCTGTAAAACAAAATCATTCTTCAGGACAACTGACATTTCAGAAAGGCACTCAGTGACATTTTTCTGCTAGCTTTCTCAAATGTACAGTACAATCCTACAGTAAACAATCCCATCAACACCTGAACTTCACCAAGGAGAGTCAATATGAACCATTCCGTAGCTCACAAGGCCATAGAAAAAAAGAAAGAGCTTGACCCATGAAAGATGCTTGCAATAATCAACTCTTATGCCACAGAAAGATTTTATGGGTATGTCTAAAGGTTCAGGGATTCCCACAAAAATAAAACTGTTTATTATAATCAAAATCATAGTGTATTAAAGGCTGGTTGAATCAGGGTTTCTTAGCTACTGCTGTTTTATACTTCAGCAAAAACTAAAAAGAAAATTATATAGAAGGCCTTCCCACAACTAACCTATAAAAATTCCATTATTTTTTTAATTCTCATGTTTCTTTCAATAAAAGCCTAGAATTGTTCATGTTCAGTTTACTAAATGCAGATAAAAACATATCCAATCAGAATTACAATTTGTCTGGTCTCCTGTTATTAAGAGCAGCTGATACCAAATGCCCCAAAGGAAAATCCATGAATTATAAACAGCCAAATACGGAATAACTAGCTTAGTCATTTATAGCAGCAGACTGTTACTGGATGACTAACATCCTGAAGCCTAAGGCTTTATCTCTGTCATACATTTTTTTATCCCATATAATGGAGCAGTGGATTATATTTTTATTCCTGTAAAACATATAACCTCTCCCCGAGTCCCACTAAATTGATGTCTGACTAATCGGGTCCCTTTCCATGAAGTCAGGCTGCTTGCCTTGGGGGTTACTAGATTAAAACTGGCAAGTGTTTCCTCTGTATGGAAACAGGACTTCAAATTATACTAGATTAATTTTCTTGTGATAAATGCTCCCAATGAAATGAACATAAATTTTAAGTTGAGCTGTGTTTTTACTTCATCCCCTGGGAGTTTTGTACATGATAACCTCACAGGAAGCAGTTGAATTCTCAGCAGAGAATACACTGAAATTATTAAAATACTGGAGTCATGCTTTTGTTTAAGCAGGTACAGACAAGGGATAGATCCAGCACGAGGCAAATGCATTTTGATTCCTTCTGTGACAAACTCATGTGCCCAGGACTCTTCTTTGACAGAGCACACAGCAGTGCTGAAGAATGGTCTTTTAATGCAAACTGAGCAGCAGCACACAACTTGTGCAGGTGGAGCTTGTAGTGCACTTAAATCACTGTCACTGAGCATCAGGATCCTGGCCAGTGGTACCAGGGAAGTGGTACTGACCTGAAGATACAAAATGTGAAGAGGTGACAGTAAAAACAAATAGAACATACTTTCTGCAGATGCAAACTTCCACACCGCTCTGGCGTGAACATCTCCAACAAATACTGTTCTGTCTTCTGAAGCAACAATATCATGTGGCATCTCAAAGCTCTGTGAAGATAAGAAGTCACAGATTACCCTTGAGTGTCTACACCTTCAGGTGGCCTCCTTAGCCCTGAACTTGAGACTGGTCATATTCAGTCCTTCCTTAGACTGGAAAATGCAGCAGGTGCTGGTGTGTGAAGGCCTAACATGTGTGAAAGGAGGGGGATTCCATTTCTATTGCCTTCTCCAGGGATAACAACATGGAGATTATCCTATGTAGTAATGTTAAAAAAATGTGGATCAATAATATTTCTATTAATATAATTGCATTCAATTTTATCCTGTGAAATACATATTTTCAAAAATAAAGAACCTTGATTTGCAGCCCACATACTTAGCTTTTGTTAAAGTTCGTATGCAACACAGCTAGTTGATATACTCAGGAAAAACAGCTCTCACTCAATATAGCTTAAAACTGGACTGCAAATAAAGAGTGTATGTGCTACCCAGAAGTGTGAATATTAACATTTATTCTTTATTCTGAAACAATACATGGAAACTTAGAAAACCCCATAATTTTGTACAATATTGTATGAAGGACATTTAGCCTTAACTTCCACATGAGTATTCTGTAAAAAAGGGATGTAACCATACAGTGGCATATTATTTCTGCTTAGGAATATCCTCTACAAATTACCAGCATCTAAATACATTTAAATTAGCTTTTAAGAACTGTCTGGCAGAAATAAAGTGGGTTTATCCTGACTGAAGGTATTATTCATAGGAATCGTCTTGAGGGTAGTTTAATTTTCAAATGTGCACCACATGTAGAAGCTAAAGCCCAAAATTCTAGTGTCTTTATTAAGTTAGTACTAAAAAGAATTCCTTTTGAATACCTTACATTATAAAATATCTTATTTCCTGCAAAAGTCTAATGGAAGTTGGAAAAGTAGAATTTTATCAATGTTCTCGTACATATAATTATACGTAACAGACACTCTGTACAATACTCTACCTTTCTGAGTGGAATGAAAGTATCAATTATTTCTCCAGTAGAGAAGTTCATCACAAATCCTTGCACTGGTTCTGCCTCTCCAGGATAAGGCTTTCCATTAACTGCAAAGAGGAGGCCACCTGCAACAACATTAGATTTGCCTTAAGAAATCACACACAGCAAACTGCAGTGAAACTGTAATAGTTTAGATGAAAAGAGCCTGCCTGAGAGACAGAGAGAGAAAGGCAATTCAACAGGAAACTAAACTGCAAGAGGAAAGTTAAGTGAGGTGTAACAGTAGAAACTCTGGCATTTAAGAGATGTTTAAATGAGAAAAACAATCAAGGCAGGATTTTACAGATTGGTAAAATGTAAAAGGAATGTGAAAGTGTTAAAAATATAATCTGAAGAATGCTTTGCTAAGGATGGCTGATCTGATAGCAGAAGATTCTTTCAATGCATCAAAAGCAGAAAGTCAGTTAGGGAGTAAGTGGGAACACAAAAAGAAAAGGTGTGAAAGGGGGACTCGGGGATTAGGGGCCTGTGGCAAAGAAGCTGGTTTTCTCAGTTTTTTCTATTTAATATGTTGGGAAGATTCTGACACTCAATTCTTTTTTTTCATAGCGAAGTGGTCAGAGAAGCCAGCTCAACTAGAAGCAGATATACAAAAGGTGTAAGACAAGTTGGAGGTTAATAATTCTTGAGCTTTAGATAGCATCCACTCAAATTCAGAAGGAAGCCAAATGTGAAATCACAGACCTCAGGCCAAGTTAAGTAACCCAGCACTGCAAACAGCCACTCCTCCAGAAGAGTAGCAGAATGCTGAAGTAATGCCCACCTACAAGAAGGACTCAAAAGAGTGCCTGGGAACACAGGTTATCAGTTCTGGCTTCCATCCCCAGTAAGATGGTAGAATCCATAATGAACAATAAGACACGGGTAAGTGTGGCCTGCCAGAAACAAGCTGGTATGGCTTCTCTAAGGGTTGTGCCTCAGCTCTGAACAGGGAGAAAAGGCACACGGGTCAAGCAGGTTCTGTAGAGATACTTGCATCTTCGGAAAACCCTCGACAAGGTGGTCCATCAGAGGTAACTGATGAACCTGAGGTACCAAAGCGCTAAATGAAAGGCCCATTAATGAACAGGAAGCAAAGGGCAGAGCTTATAGGCAGAGCTTATAATTCTTCACTATAAGAGAAGTCTGCATAGTGTGATCTTGCAGCAATCAGAGTCAGAAACAATTTTATTCAATAGTTTTCATCAATGACTGAAAAATGGAGTGAACAATGACATCTACCAGTCCGAGGAAGATAACTGAGTTCTGTGAAGAAGTCAAAAGCTTGGCAATACTGAGGAAGTTCAGAAAGACATTTTATAAGAATAAGTGAGTTGTCAAACAGATGGCAGAAGAGCTTCAGGAAAGACAAATGTGAAGTGGTTCTTCTGCTAAAATATAATCTACATCATGCCTGTGTGATATTTGCACTTAAACTGACAGCTACAGCTCAGGAGAGACATCTCCAAGCCACCACTGAAAGATTCCTGAAATCTCTGGCTCCATACAGTGTCAGGCAAAATTTCAATAGAATGTCTGGCATCATGAGGAGGAGAATTAGGAATGGAGGGGGCAGTTCTACCACTATGCAAAAACTTAGCATGCCCAAATCTTGAGCACTGAGTGCTCTTTTACTCTCTGCATCTCAAGAAGGTTGCAATGAAGCTAAAGATGCTGTAAGAGAAAGGCAAATACAATACTCAAGGGGCGAAGTAATTAAATGGCATACGGGGAGAGACTGAGGTGGCTGGGGTTCTTTGGTTTGAAGAGGGCAAGGCAAGGTGAGCAGCTACCAGATTTGGGGAGTGTGAAACTGTTATTCAACTCCCAGTGTACTGGGATTAAGAAGCACTCAATAAAACTAGGTTACTTTTTATATAAAAAAAAAAATTTTAAAAAGTGGATAATGAACTTCTGGGACCTGTAACTCTAGATGCCAATGAATCAGACAATACAAGTCAGTTCAAAACAGGACTAGGAAAATTCATGGGCCCTAGGTCTATAGAAATATACTGAGAAGAAGAGATCAAAGGCTACCTCCTAATGCCATGAAATAAAGGGTTTGTGAATGCATGGTGAGTAGGAGAGGAATGGACTACAAAATGCATCCTCCTTAGAATGCCTCTCTTTGTCCCACTGTTAGAGACAGAGCTAGGGTATCAAATATCTCATCCAACATAGCATTTTTTTACTTTCTTGGCAGATGAAAGAGAGATAACCTCGATATTAAATTTAGTATGGAGGACTTCTGAGCCTGACATGCCAAAATTCCTCATCCAGTTCTTAACATTTGCATTACCTTCAGTATCGGTATTAAAAATCTAATCCCCCAACTTAATACAGTAATTGTTAACCAGACTGTGATATTAAAACCCACAACTTCTTCAAACTGTTTTGCTTTCAGTTCTTTTGTTTTATGATACCCCAAACTTTTCTTGATCATTTGGGGCATCTTAATTTTGCTCTCTTCAATGTAGTTCAAAATGAATATTTCAAAATGTTATTATTACTAATAATTAACTATTAACTAATTAACTGTGCAGTCACCAGAAAGCTGCAAGATCATCTATTTTTTTGCATCACATTTAGGTAGCCTAATCAGTCATGTCTTAGAAGCAGGGATTAGATGCAAGCTTCCCTCATCTGCAAGCAGGAAAACAAGTAGTTCTCAAATTTTCCATTGCATCAGCACTACTTTGAAAGATAATTAATATCTGTCCTAAGATAACATGAGAGCACCCTTCACGAAGTAACACTGTATACTCTGACATCCTGGCACAAAGCAACTACTTGAAATCTGAAGAACAGGAAAAAGGATTACCTGGAACATACGAAACTGCAAACAACTCTCTTCCAAATGCTTTGTGTTTGATCTCTCCTGTGAACTCCCCGGTCTCTAACCTGAAGCACTGAATTCGACCATTTTCCCTGTCTGCAACACACAGCTGACTGAAGTCAGGGATAAGGGCTAAGCTGTGAGGGATATGAAACTGTCCAGGTCTGGCTCTGCCTAGAGAAGTTTCTGCAATAAAAAATATCCAGGTTTGTGTTAAAAGTTGTTGAAACTTTGAGTTTTGCTTAGAAACAGCAGTATGTCACATAATGCAGCGTAACACTGGGAAAAGACTAAGGTCAGCTTGATGTCTTCCCCCAGCATTTAGGGAGGTAAGTCATGGTGCCTGCTGCATTTTCTTTATAAATCCCAAATTTATGAATTTGCTACTTCCCTAGAATACTCAGCATAGTTTAACACCTGATACATAAATCTGAGTCAGGCAGAAATGTAGTTATTCATAAAACTTAAAATAGATGAAATCATGGCATAAATCTTGCAAAAATTATTATTTAATTAAATGTCTCAGAAAAAAATTAGGCTTCATGAAAGTCAGAACATTTTCTTGGTAAAATAGAACACGCCAATACTTATACTGAAGCAAGATAACAAATCCCCACTTTTTTAGTAAATATATAACCACTACAAGTAGCTATATGAAGAGCCAAGAGAAAACTTGAATGCCATGACAAGGCTGAAATCCAGGTACAGCCTGGAACGTGTTTCAGTAATAGAAATTTATTAAAAAAATTAATAGTGACACTGGCGATCTTGTGGTTCATGACGAGATCATGGCAAAGGCAGTGTGGGTAAAGCACCAGGAGCTGTGACTGTACCTTCTCCCCACTGCATCATGTACAGTCCATCTGGAGAGAACTGAATAATCCGACTGTTGCAGTAGCCATCAGAGACGTAAATGCTGCCAGTGATCGGGTCCACGGCCACATCAGTTGGTTGACAGAAATGATTCTTGTCACTGCCTGGTTGCAAAGCCGCTCCTAAGATCAGTAATGGTTCTTTCCCATCTGCTCCCAGCTTGAAAACCTTTTTTTCAGTCAAGAGGAACAAAAAAGAGGTTTCAGTTGTGGAAGGTGAAATCTAAAGTGGATGACGGCCTAGGGGAAAATATCTATCACTATGTATAAAATAAATTTATATACCAACCATAATCTTAATATATTGACTATAATATCTATTACTGGTTTTTCAATAGTGTTGATCCTAGGAAATTTCTGCTTAAAATACAAATGTCTTGACATTACAAAGCAAACAGTTTAATTTCACTTTCTAAATTTAAGTACATGGATAAGCAGAAGATGCAGCAGAAAAATCCAGAGGGGTCTTGACAGGGTTGACAGAGAGGGGCCCATGAGAACCTTGTGAAGTTCAGTGAGTTCAAGTGCAAGGTCCTGTACCTGGGTTGGGACAATCCTAAGCACATGCACAGGCTGGGGGAAAAAAGGGTTGAGAGCAGCCCTGAGGAGTAGGTGTTGGCTGGTGAGAAGCTCAACATGAGCTGGCACCGTGTGCCTTTGCAGCCCAGAAGGTCAACCATGTCCTGCATCCAAAGCCCTGTGGGCAGCAGGGGAGGGAAGGGATTCTGCTCCTCTGCCCCACTCTGGTGAGACCCCACCTGGGGTACTGTGTCCAGCTCTGGGGTCCCCAACATAGGAAGGACATGGACCCCTTGGAGTGAGTCCAAAGGAGAGATACAAAGATGATCAGAGGGATGGAGCACCTCTGCTGTGAGGAGAGGCTGAGAGAACTGGGATTGTTCAGCCTGGAGAGGAGAGGGCTTCAGAGTGACCTAACTGTGGCCTTCCAGTACCTGAAAGAGCTCACAAGAAAGATGGAGAGGGACTTTTTACAGGAGTCTGTAGTAACTGGACAAGGGGAATGCCTTAAAGGAGAGAAGGTTTAGCTTAGATATTAGGAAGAAATTCTTTACTGTGAGGGTGGTGAGGCACTGGCACAGGTTACCCAGAGAAGCTGTGGATTTCCCATCCCTGGAAATGTTCAAGGCCAGGTTGGATGGGGCTTCAGGCAAACTGCTCTATGAAAGGTGTCCCTGCCCATGGCAGGGGGGCTGGAATGAGATGACCTTTGAAGTCCCTTCCAACTCAGGCCATCCTATGACTCTATGATTCCTACATGCTATGTCCGTGAAAGAAATTATTCAACACAACTACACTTCATGAAGTGCACAGGGGTCAGTTTCTGTAGGTGTATTCTTAAAGTTATCCCTAACAGGCCAAGATAAGCAATTTATGTAATGTTTCTACGAAAACGAAAGTATTTTTTAGCAAAATATTAAGGTCCTGGTACTAAAGCTTCAGAAACATACCTGATGAAGAGCTACATCAGTGACCCAGTAGTTTCCATTTTTATCTATACTCAAACCATGTGGTAAATAAAATCTGCAAACACAAATGTAGAAGAATGAAGTTAAAAACATTTTTCTGGAAGAATGATATAAATATGAAGATTTCCCCTTTTATCTACAGATCTAAAAATGCTGTACACAGTAACTATGTGTAACATTTAATGAAAAATACAGCTTTACAGGACATAATTTTCTTGATAAGAGTGTCTCAGTTTTGAAATTCAGTTCATCTCTGGTATCTCACTCAGGCTAACTGGGCATGTATAAGGACAATGTACAATAGTCATGAGTTCTATATTTCTGTTAATCTGGCTGGTAGATGAAATTACAAGTTAGAAAGCAGAAGTGGTAAAGATGGCAAATAGATTTTAGGACGTCATGATTTTGTAATTTTAACTTATTTATTTATTTATTTAAATAAACTCAGACGCTACAATTGCACAATGTAATATAAAACACATGAAAATGAGTTTAGGGACTCTAGCATAATTTCTTTGAATAATGAAATACTAGTCTAAATAATAAAAGCAAACAGAAAAAACCCAAAGAACTTACAGACTTTTTCCTGTGGAATGAAGCAGTTTTGCATTACTTGGATTCAGGACAAGAATAGTGTTCTGTTCGATTGGTCCAAGTCCTCTTTGCTGATAAATATATTTGCTGTCAAAAGAACTACACAAAAACAGTGGAATAGAAAGCCAGCATTAGAAGGTTCTACTGATGAACAACATAATTGCAACTAAAGTTGAGTTTTGTAGTTTAATTCCAGTGTGAGGTTATTGAGTTCTTTTTTCTTTAAATCTAAGCCTTACTACATCACTGCATGATTTCAAGAGTTAATAGTGTTGCATGTCTGCATTTCCTGCTAGGGTTATGACTTCCAAACTAAAGGAGCACCAAATCAAAACAGCAAGAATTAAGATAATCCTAAAGCAAGTAAAACCCCCCTCTTTTTAAAAATTTTTTTTTTTTTCAAATTTCTTAGCCAGGGCCAACCAGAAATGAGAAATTCAACAATGTAGCCTAAGAAAAAAATATAACTAATCTCCAGGTCATAACTGCAAGTAAGAATAGGTACACTTTGTACCATCTAAGGCAGTCTGTGCATGTTTGTTTGTCTTCTGCTTTTTCTTTCTTTCAAACACAGTTTTTTCCTAAAGCTTACTACTGCAAGATTCAGGTCTTATGGTTCTTATCCTTCTCAAAACGTGCTTACAGAAGACTATAGGATATTACGTGTACTCCTACTCTCACAACACTACACTCAATTTTCAGGGAACATGCAAAATATTAATAAAAAGCATTTGATCATGTCACAATTTCAGACATTAAGAACCTGGATTAACTTTCCAAAGGACATTTACAAGGCATGAAATTATCATATGCTTCCAAAGAATATAGTTCTCTGTACCCTTACAGAGAAGCTGGCTATTACTTTAATCTGTTAAAATATATGTTCAGCTTTTAGTGAAGGTAAACAGAGGGTAAAATACTTTGAAAACAATTTAAGGCTAAATGTTAGAAAAAGTTATTTGACTGTGGATGAAAAATGCATGAATACCAGACATACTCCCCACTCCCACCTAGTATTTTTAAATCCATTTGTTAATCCCAAGAGAAATCCAGCCATGATTGATGCTACTTGGTAAACAAGAATATACTTTGTAGTCACAGAGAAGGCTATGAATAAAGCTATTAAAACTATATATTGTACAGTTCTAGCCGTCTCACATCTCCATAACATTAAATATTTATATGTATAGAATTTTTAATGTGGAAAAGCAATATTGGCTTCATATACAACCAGAAAAATCTATAACAGAATGTGTTTAAGTTTCTGCATAAGCTACAATTAAAAAACAGTATTTAGATACTGCCAATATGTATAGTAACAATCTGTAACTATTTAGTTTCCGGTAGAAATAATTTCTGACAGAAATAATCATTTTCACTGGGAATGGTTAAGAGTGAGAGTTACTAAAACTCCTGAGTCCTTTGAAACACCCTGCCGTCACGTGTAGGGAGAGACTGGGTAAAGAGTGCTGACAAACAAAGGCCCACCCTGGTGTGCACCTGCTTGTTTGACCACGGTTCAGCCGCTGTTGTTTTATTCTTTACCATTCACAACAGTGATCTGCCATGACAAGTCCTCCTGGTTTTAAACAGTTTTATTTTAAAAGGGGTGTTACACTCGTAAGGGCTTGTTCTAGGTATGGATGACCACAACTAATCTTAACCTACATAGATAACTGCAGAAAATCTACACAAATAATCACAGAAAAGAATCTGTGATGGTATTGTACAAAAAACCCCCAAAAACCAACAAAAAAACCCCCACAGAAAACATGATTGTATCTCTGCAGAACTGATTACCCAGACAAAATAATTATTGGCTTTCCCTGTTAAGATTCTTGTTCTTAGTAATGGTGCTGTCCAGATTTCTATGTACTCCCTCCTATTCCCAGTTCTTCTGGGAACTGAGTGCTTTCAGTGTAAATAAGAGATTGTATGGTATGCAAGGAAAGTCCAGTAAACTTTGAACTCTAGTGAGTTTTTGGGAGTGATCTTCCATGCACCTTCCTTTCTAGGAGGATGACAACAATGCTACAAAATCAATCACTCTTTTCTTCCTAGTGTTTGAGACCAACTTCCAGGCAATATTCCTTTGTTTTAACTGACAAATGAGAATACAAACAATGCTGACTACTTCTAGCTTAAAAAAGCAAGACCAAAACCACACAGAGTAGCTGAACACTACTCTTATATTGCTCTAAAACATGGTTTTCTGATTGGTTCCGCACTTTGGAACTGAAGGACAAGTAAAGCCCACCTCATATCTCACTGCTTTTAATTTCAAACTCTAATGTAATTCCACAGTTATGTTTCTACTTCTCAGCTGGCCACTTCACACTAATGCAAACAATTTACTCCTAAATCTAATACTCTTCTGGTGGGTTATATATTAAATCTAGACAGACCAGCTGATCTCACAACCTCTGAAAGCAAAACCCTGAGTTCTATTCTTGATCAATATCCACCACCACTGGGGTACTGTACTCAGCCTGCCTACCCTGTTAAGAATGCAGTAACAAGAATGTAACTTATATTCTTTAATAAGTTCTTTATAAGTTGGATGACTAGTATACATTCTTCATCACAAAATGCAAAATAACTTCCAACTGATTCATTGCTTAGCCAGCTGAGTAGTTCTAATTTTTTTCATTCTACACAACACAATCTGAAACTGAGGAGACAAGGTTGTAGAAGAACCTGACTTATTTAAGAGGATTACTTTTTTAAAAATCATGCACTGAAGGAATGCTACAGCCACTGAAGAGCTGCTACTATATTACAGGGCTTGTCACTGCGTAACTGCTTTTGTGTTCTAGAGCAGACTGAAGTTACCTTGTACAACAGCACGGATCATTTAACCAGCTATATTTAGCCGAATGAGGATCCAGCCTTTGTGGTGTATGTTAATAATGCATTGGAAATATTTGTGCATAGCCTAACAGCACAGATAATTTTTGTTTAATTTTCTTCTATACTAAGCTGGTGAAGCACTGAAACAGAAAATAAATTCTGGGCTTTCAGCTATTGATTGATCACATGTACAATTTGGTAAAGAATATTATACTCAATTAACTGTGTATTTGCAACTAATGATAAATGTTAACTTAAAAGTCTGATAACTTCTTATGCCTCCCCTATACAATTGTCATGATAAACCCCTCTCAAATACCTTTTTTTTTTCTTGGAAAGTGAGAACACCCATTACTCCTTCCTTACTCAGCACAACCTGTGAAAGGGACGCCAAACTCTTTCATATGATCCGTGTAGGCACCCAAAGATAAAAAGGGAAGGCTGACTGGGTGAGCACATTTCTGTGTGCCTCTTCTCTGTGCCAACAACAGCTTCTCTGAACAACAGCTTGACCACAGGAATGTTTTCCAATTCCATTTTAAAGTCACCATACTCTATATAAAAGGCCTATAGAAGTTCTAGTCGAGCTGACTAAAGGGTCCCTACCAACACTAGCTTTCCTATGCATTGATTAACTGTGCACCACAAGAAGAAAAAAACCCAAGACTTGTGAACAAAACCCCTCATGAATCAGGATTTAATGTGTGGTTATATTTACAGGAGGCCCGTAACCAGCTTCAGTTAAGAGCAGCTTATCTTGCATCTTGCAGTGGCTGCTGTCAAGGACAAAGCTGGGCTAAGTGCACGTGTAAAGTTACTGAGCACAGCCGGTACGTGTGTGGATTTCCAGCTACACATCACAGCTACAATTCCCTTCTGCAGCCACACCACAACAAAGTTGGAGCTCTCTCTGTCCCTCAACATGGCTTTAGGGAATAATTATTTTTTTGTTTTGTTTAAAATCTGTAGGCTCTCCAGGTACTGCTGGATCTCAAACTCAAGTTTTGTGCTCTGGATTGTTGGTATACCTCAATTGCCAGACACTCAAAAACACGTATTTCAGAAGTACCAGCCTATTTTCAAATATTTTTACAATTCTTTATTCAACAACACAAAGAACAGCACTTATGTTCATGAGTAGGAGGATAAAAAACCCCAATTCAGTATCAGCTTTTACAGAATACTTGAAGTCTGAGTAATACAAGTTGCATAATGCACCATCCTTTCAAATTTTATGGTCTATATTTATATACACTTGAGCTGGAGAGATCACTGATGCATGAGAATACTGTATGAGAAATAAATGATTGCCTTATCTGCTGCATTATGTTATTTAGCCAAAAACCCCAATAACTTGCTTTCTTTCATAAAACAGTATTCTAAGCATAGTTTGTCATTATAATGTTAAGAATGCTGCTCTTCTATTTTTCAGACACTATGTTACCTTAAAATGAATTCACTGGGATTTGAAAAAAAACCCTACCCTTTAGTCTTATAGTAATATATATGGAGAACAGATGCTGAAAAAGAAGTTAAAAAAAGAAGATTTTTTTTTTAAAGTGTATTTAAAAAGTGTACTACATAATATGTTACAAGCTAGTACTATTTCCTCCCAGTATCCTGTTAAAATTTCATGGAAATTTTACAAAAGTATCCATATAAACACATATACAATTTTAAAGATCAAAGACGTAAGGACACTGTAAAAATAAATACAGTATTCTTTATTTGGAATGTCTTGTTCTTAAAATAATATACCTTTGAGCATATTACTTTACAAACACTAGAAAAACTACAATTTTAAAGTTTGGACATTTTTTGGTTTGAATGATGCTAAATGTATCAAATTTTATCAAATGAGTAGAACAAACTCTATTTTGAGAGAGTACCTTCTAACAATTCAATTTTATTCAGTGTACATAAACACAAAGAAGAATGAAGAGACACTGGAGATAGGTTTGCATGTCTTAAAACCAAAGTACTAATTGCAGTACACCATACCAGAACATCACTCATCCAGCCTAATTATTCCTGCTAAAACACACGGAGAAGTAGGGATAATTATCTCAGTGAACATCATACTAACGTGGTCATACAGTTTAAGGACCTAATGTACTATGTTCTTTCCCTCCTGAGACACATTCTTGCTGTCTAAAGACCTAATTCATCATCTGGAATTGTCAGTCACCATTTCCATTCTGAGTCTCTGAAAAGCACTTCCAGCCAAAGAACTGAATTTTTAAATGAGAAAAGGAACTTCCATCTGCCTTTCCTTGAGAAGATATATAAACAGCACACAATAATTTGATCTTCTAACTCGCCATTTGGCAAGAGTCTCTACTTACTTTTCATCCCAAACATGATCACCTCTGTGGAAGATAACTAGGTTGTTTTCAGGGTCCAGAGCCAACCCAGAAACCTGGCCTAGTTTGAGGTCTAACCCAGGCCATTCCACAGCCTCTTCTATGTGGAAATCTGACCAAAGAAACAAACAAACAAACAAAAAAGATAATCATGAAGCATACTAACAAAAAAAATCCAAACATGGCTAACTGGCATTTGGTACAGAGTACTGGGAATTACATGGACATTTTCTTACACACAGTATTTCCATTTAAAGCGTTGCAATTTAATTCCAAGCAGAGTTTTAACATAGTAAAGCATGCACGAACACTGGCATCCTGCTACACAGAGGATGACAGAAATGTCAAAACTGCTTTTGACTCCATTCTTTTCTCCATTTTTTAAGGATACATGTACACAGATTCTAGAAGTTTTAGGAGCTCTGTAAATACTTTCTACATGGAAAGATAGGCAAAGTGTAAAACTACAATACAAAATCAGCAGGCAAATTTAAATATTAACCTATCAGTGCTTTATTAAAAAATGCATAACAAATACTATGAATTACTAAACGAACTACATGGCAGAAGTGACTGATTTGTGATTTTTTTTTCTATAAAGCTTTTAACACTAAGGAAAAATGTACAGGGAAGGAAGAAAAAAACAACAAATAAAATAGTAATTATGTGAAGTTTGTCTATGACATTTCTTAGAGCCAACACATGCATTAGCTCTGGATAGTGTTCATATCCTAAATCAAATGCTATATGTATAAGTAGGAAAGAGATTAAGTCTGACACAGGAGATGAAGAAGGCTAGAATATGTCATTGCTTATGGCACCACACACTGTTTTTACAAATAAACATTCTACACCTTTTAAG
Organism: Atrichornis clamosus; assembly: GCA_013400975.1. Classification (NCBI taxonomy): domain Eukaryota; kingdom Metazoa; phylum Chordata; class Aves; order Passeriformes; family Menuridae; genus Atrichornis; species Atrichornis clamosus. Next base: position 43,864 of record WBMZ01001332.1, on the reverse strand, counting down.
TAACACAAATCTGATTTTCACACTAAATCAACAGCCAGGATTTATCAAGTGAACCACTACTGAAAGGTCAGGTACTTCTTGTACTTGTCTTAAACTCCTCAAATAAGGGAGATAAATTTAGTTTCAACTTAAAGATTAACATTAAAAAGATGAAAATCTGGTCTCTTCGATCTCTGTTTTATGTAAAACCAGACTTACATGGATAAAAGGCACGAACAGTTCAAAATTTGAGAAAGCTGCAGAGAGTTGACTACAAGGAGTAACTTCTCACAGATCACCTGCTTAAATACTATTTAGAAGAGATTGCTCTTGTGTGACTCTGGCAGTATATTAAGAGGCAAATGAACTATATCATAAAAAATAATGTAATGGCAAAACAAATCTCACTAATTCTGATAAAATAAAAAGTAAAAAATACTTCCTATATGTTAGGAAATCCACTACTGCTTCCTTTCAGAAATTTGAGCATAATTTAGGTATTTCTACAATACATACTTTGCACATAGCCACATACAGCCAAACTGATGGCAAGTAAGAAGCAATTTCTTTGAAGCTATGAGAAACTGGAGCCACTTCACTAATATTCAATCTGTTTGATAGCATCATGCTGTACTTTGCAACTTTCAGTTCACCCGAAGTTTGTGAGTTTTGCTGTGATCCCAAACACCAACCACTGGGGTAGCATCCAGGGAGGTGAAACACATCCACATTCACAGAGCGCCAGGGCATCGTGCTTGGAAACAAGGCCGATAACAGACCTTGGCACACAGCACCCAAGGAGTTTGAGAGGGTTCAGCTGGAAGTGATCTTCCAATGAAAGGAAAAATTAAATGGGAATCAATGTCTAAAATCTTTAGGCCACCTGTGCAACCCATCTGTCCTGATAAGCATACTCTCCCCTTCCACTTCACTTGGAAGAGATGCAATCTGAGGAGTAACAACAAGGATGCAGAAGGGAAATTCATTCTCTACAGTCTACAGAAGGGAAATACAGAACCAGTGCTGAAAACTACTGCAGACTAGGAGATGGTTTACCTGTTTCATTTTACATATCACAGCCAGAGTAGGTGACCTAAAATAAACCTAAGGCCATCAGCAACTGCAGTGAATCCAGGACAGTAATCAGAAACTTCTAAAACAAAAAGTTCTGCTCTGCAGAAATTTTACCTGAACAAAAGCTTCAAGCTAAAAGAAATGTTGTTAAGAAAAAATTGATACATATTCATACTTCTGTACAGTTCAGTTGATCACAGCAGGTGCAGTGCCAGGTATATTCATGGATGTTTGGATTTTGAAAGGAATAAAAGGATGGAAATCAAATGTCTGCCTCCTCACCTCATATCAGTTTAAGTTAAGTTGCACAAAGCTTGTCTTGTGCCCCTTGGCCTCTGAGCCTTTTCAAAAAAAGCTTTTTTTTGAAAAAAGGCTAAACACAGGAACCCTAAATTCTGGCCTCTACTTAGTCTCTCAAAATGCATATTCTATAAAATATAAAATGTTTATATTTAAAGGAATAGAAGACTTCTGAAAGATCAAAACACTAAAATGAATGTACAGTGAAATACAATGTAATCACAAGAGCTCCACCCTGTACAAAATCTTTAGATTTTTTGAAATTTTTCCAAAATTGGTTAATAAGTGTTATATTCTCCCTTTGCAAGGCTCATACTGAAAGTCCTTTAATACAGGTTTATCTTAAGGCAACAAGCTTTTAACAAAAGCTAACTAAATTTAGACTTCATTTATCTATGACTTATTCCTACTTTCCTACAAAAATAAGTGGTCCATGGAATAGTTTCATATGAGACAAAAGAAAATTACTTTCTCTGTTGAAATAATTTGCAATCACTTAGAAAAAATAAGATCACCAGTTTTGTTGTAAATGAGATCTTTAAAATACCAGATCTTCTACCTTTTAATTTAGAGATGTACCTTTCATTTAAAAAAAACCCCAAAAGCAAAAAACCCCATAGATTTAGAACATGCAATTAAGTATCTAATCAAGAGAATTGTCTTATTTATTGACAAAGTTGCAATTTACCATCCAGAATTCTCTGCAAGATTTTTGAAGCTTTTAACATTACAAATTTTAAGACATGTTGCATTTATTCCCTACCATCAGAATACTCATTTAAATCTTGACAAATCTAAGCAAGCTCTGCACAAACAAGTTTTCAAAATGGGAAAATCACACTCTTTGCCTTATTCAGGAGGTATAATTGTACTGGTTACAATGATGTTAAAAAACTCGACTGATTAGTGACCAGTCTCAGGGTAACAAGTTAATAGTGCAGGAAGAGCAGCAGTATAAAGCTGTAACATTCATAGCAACTTTACTTACCATATGGGACACTTGCTAATTCAGGACAGTTATGCGTTAAAAATTGGAATGTTTGCAAGACTTAAACTATTAAATTATTTTAATTCTGGTGACTTTTAAACAGTTAAATGAAATTTCTTTAATAGCAGAGTCTTGTCCTAAGAAAATTGAGATTTTTTTCAATTCAGTAAACAGTAAAGAATTTTACAAAAGGTGCAAATTTTTTATTGAATCAAGATAACTTCACTTCTTCCTCTGAAGAGGAAAATTCTGTTATAGAAGACTTTGTTCTTAAATATGCAAATACTTCCCTAAACAGAAACTAAATATATGCTTAAATATTTTATTGTGACAGAAGTTCTTTGGCCAAAAGCTGGTGCTGACAGATTCCGCAGGTCAGGACTTCTGTAATTAAAAGTATCACAAATGTAAAAAACCACCCCCAAAACAATGCTAATTAAGAAAAAGTCAGTTTTCTTTTTTCCTGTACCTCAAAACTGTATCACGTGTAAGTCCATTTATTAATTAGTCCTCCACCAACAAATTCCCCCAAAAGAATATATGGCATAGCCAAGCAAGTGCTTTCTGTGGTTAGAATTCATGCCATAAGGTGTGTCAAACTAAGCCATTTACCCAGTTCACTGACAGTCCCTCCTCTGAACCAGTGAAAACAGAAGGAATGTTCTTCTTTGCCTTCTACACACCACGTTATTAGTCTGAACTGAACAAACTGCTTTTGCAGAAATGCTACCCCCATTGCTTTCCTGAGCATTTAATTCAGTGAGGTTTATGGAATTACTTATGATTTACACATATGTCAGGCACATGACAACATCCCACCTGTTTTTTTGCCCCTATGCCAATAATTTGGCAGGCTCTCATTTAACTGGATAGCACAGCATAACACTGAAAGTTTTCATCTTTGGTTTTCTGTTAAACACAAACCCAGGGTTTTGCTGAGCTTGAACACTGTAACAGAACCCCATATCAGCAGAGACAACACACGTTAACATTATGAACAGAAATAAAAATCAAATGGATGATGAATGATGTATATATTTGTGTACAGAAGTACTTGGAAACATCAATCTGGGTGGTTGCAACATAAAAGCAGGCATGTGTGGCTACAGCTTACACATACAGATGGCTGTCGTGCATACATACCAGCTCCTTTTATGAGATACTCGTCACATGCTGCATTATCTGGCTTTCCACATTAGCAAGTAAGGCTAAGCACAGTCAACATCACAGAGACCAAAATGCCAGTAAAACAAACACAATACTTCCATGGTTTCTGCTGTCATAGAAACCTGAAGGGAATAAACTGTAATTCTAGCATAATAAAACAGCCTGTACAAGAATATTTGGATAGTCAAGCCCAATTTGAAATCAATATTCAGAAAATTTCACTTTTTAAGAATTTCAGAATTTTTCAGCATTAACTGCCACTCTTTCTGAATGAGAGAAAAAATACCTGATTGAATTACAGCAATAAATTTTACAAAACTGTGTATCTGACTAGTCAAGGTAATCAGCAAACTCATAAAATGTATTGATTATTCCAGTGGCCATTTTATAGTAGTTACTTATATTAAATTCTTCACTTCCTATGACTACTATATCCTGTGTTTGCCTTGTTTTAGCATAACTGATATAAAATCATAAAAAAAACATCTTAAGAGTAGAAAAAAATACTCTACTGTTCAGAAAGTACTGATGTTTTGCCACCAGCACACACTCCTTCTTCACACATAGAGGGGGGAAAGAACCCCAGTGAAATACTTCCAAATCAGAGAGAGAACATTTCAATAATTAGGAAAACTGTCATATAAAATACTTTCAAGCCTCAATTGATATTCCCTTCAGATTTTGCTAATGTGGATCACAGCTCTTACATTGCATTTACTTGTATAAAATTAACCCCTAACCCACCTCCTTTATGTTCTTTTTCCCAGCTTCCCTCACCATGGTTAGACTGTTGTAAAGAGAAATGTCTGTTCTCTGGTGGCCTCAAGGTAGACTCTAGTCTGTGAAATTTGTGAATTCTGTCTCTGACAAGAATAGTATTGTCCCTTTCATCGTGATTTGCAATCTCTCTGGCAAGATCCTTCTTTTGGACTACATTAGCAATCTCTGCTACAAGATCTGATTCTGCCTTTTCTGTAGGGTTATGCTTATGCACATGCACAACATCTTCCCTCTCTCCTAGCAGCTTGGAAAGGAGCGAATAGAAATCACCTGTACAGAAAAGAGAAAAGATAAGAGGAAAGGAGGAAAAAAAATCAGTTATAACAGATCGAGTAGTTTTAGAAAGCTTCAGCAAAGTATAATGTAACAAAGTTATTCAAACAGTCACTGGCAAAAGTAGTAAAGAGAAACTGAACAAGTCAGGTTTCTAGTATGAAAAGATAAGAGTCAAATCCTTATTGGCTTTAAAATACATATAGATGCCCATTTTTACCTGACATGCTGGCATCAGAAAATCATCACCTCTGGAGAGATGTTCTTGGGAACAAGGAACAAGTGAAAAAGGGAAAGGGGAAAGGAAAGGGAAAGAAAAAAGTATGCACATTGCAGTAAAAGAATATTTATGATGGAATTATCTGGATTTGCCGGGCTACTGTAGAGTTATATTTTCACAGGACAAAGAGCAAAAAATTCTATCATTTTATGAAATTTTTCACTTACAAAGACAATAATAGACAACCATGATACATTTCAAAACATATTTCTTTGAGGTCTGTCATTGTATAAGAAGCTTAAGCTGTAAGAAAACCAAATTTCATATTTGCAAAGAGATTCCATAGCACTCACTGTAGAAAAAAGACAAAGCAGTAAAACTGAGTGATCCATTAAATTTGCTTTTATTTATTCAGTGTAGGTACTGTCCCTTCTATTACTCCAAACAGTAACACCCCTTAGTCATGATATCATCTGGCAATGCTGGGAACAGTATTTTCTCAAGGTGCTTACTAGCAATGCAGTTATCTCTATAACTTTCTTAGGCATCAACAAGCTTGTCAGCACATTCCAGAACAATAGCTCAAAGCACAGAAAAAACAGAATTTATTAACCAAGTATCTGGCTGCCTGAAACTATTATCAGTACTGTTAAATACAACTGCACCTCTAGAATGGAAAGAGACATTCAATGTGCTTTAGGAGTTACTGCAAGTAGATATAATTCTATTTCAAGTACAAATCACTCGTAATTAAAATTTTGTATTATTTAATGACAGACTCATGAGACATCTTTTAGAAAAGTAAAACTATAAATGAAAGTTTCACAAAAAACAAACAAAAAACCAAACAAAACCCCTCCAACAAACAAAAAATCCCCAAACCCAAAAAAACCCATCCAAAACCAGAAATCATTATTTGCAGTTTGGGACAGAGGAAATTAAGTCTTTTGAAAATGATTGTAAGAGGATCTGTCATGTTATTAAACAGTCCCAGTTCAACGATTTTGAGTAGGATTCCATTTCTTGCCCTTGGAAATGAAATATCCCAGATGACATATTCTGTCAGAAAATAATTACTGAAGTAACCAGGCCAATTTCAATGGAATTAACAAAGCAAAGTACAGAAGAGAGAAAATCATTAAGCTATGTAACAAATACGAATTATTTGCTTGAAATGCAATGGGTGAAACTAGAGCACTCCATTATCTTAATATTGTCATTCAATGAGTCCAAGTACTGATTCAAAACAAATTCAAGTATTTTAAAAGTATATCACAGGAGTTTTGGATACAAACCATATTTATTCTGAGAAAGGTTTTTAATCACATTAATCAGGTTCAACAGTCTCTACTTAAAGCAACCAACAACTGGTGCTGAAGCAGAAACACAGCTGGCATCTCCTTTACTTAGGAAACATTTGGTATTAAGATATTCTACATTGGCCTTTTTATCCCCCAACATTTAAAAAATAACTGTATTTCACATATATAAATGTTTTGGTTTTATCTGTGGCTGAAGACCCATAGATAAAAAGAGCCAACTAACTCCCCTATATGCAATCATCTCCAATGAGAGGTCTGAGTGGTTAAAAGCACTGTTCTGTGTAATCTAACTGTGAAAAGTCTCCATAAACCAGCAAGTCTGCAGGCCTTTTTAAAGCAAGTTCAGTGACCCTTGCACAGCTCACTCTCTTCTAGTTCTCTATCAACTGCCTAATCAACTGATTGCAATTACTGGTTGCAGAAGGAGAACAACATACTACAGTCTGTGTAAAGGTTTCAGAAGTCTCACAGTTTATATGCTCATTCTACTTGAATGAAGAAGTTTGGCAGCTTTGTGCTCCAGCCAAAAGCATTGCATTCTATCTCTATTGTGCAACTGTTGCCACAGAATAATTAACTGAGCCTCTAAAATAGATATTGCTTGTTGATTAAAAAGAAAAAAAAAAAAAAGACAAGAAAGTTCTTTAGTTTACGTGTCTGATACTAGCTTCTACAAAAGAAACTATTACAAGATAGAAGAAAAGCTGAAAAGAGTGCAGGAAAGTGCAACTTAAAAACAGGAAAGCCCAGGGAATAATTTTTAGGACAGTGTGCTTCCACAGAAAACTCCAGTGGTCTTTATGGAACCTATTAATCAGGGATTCAACTCTAAGTAGGTTGATCAGCTTCAGTTTTCTCCTAGCACTGAGACAATGATCATAAGATATATAAGAAACCTTCAAACAATGGAGTAAGGCAGCTTGAGTACTATTATACTACACAAGCTGAGCTTGTCCTGTTAGTGCTTTCATTAAGTAGGGGTTTTGTAACAACAGCAGTTAAGAATATTTAGGAATTGTCTGAATGTATGAAAAAGGGTCTATGTCAGAGAACGGAAGTGGTCAGAAATGTAGCTGCTCTGAAACAGCGATCCTCTCCTTAAGAAAATGTGTTTGAGAAAATGAATATGAAATCTCCACACCCAAAGCTCAAAAAACATCCATGAAATCTACATATCTGACCAGTATCTCCATACTTTTGGCACAAACACTAGGCTGTAGTCTTCTGTCAATGTCCTGGCATTTTGACACAACTAAGGGTATTTACAAGGCACAGAAGGTGGGCACAGACGTGAAAGTAAAGAATTTAAGCTTCACAATTACCCAATGTATGCAACTGACCCACTGAATGGAGGTCTCGTATTATTTGGGCTCAACTTCTTACAGCTTTGTCTGTGATCTCCAGGCAGACTCCAATCAATTTGTAATCAGCATAATTTTAAGAAGTAATACAGAATTCCCTACAGATAACTAGCAAAGAGCAAAGTCATGTTGATTCTGAGCTCAAGCTGCTCTCTGCAAAGCAGTATTCAGCAAACATCAAAGCAAAATCTTGTGTGGCTGATTTACAGCTGCCTTTTGTCAGCTGGAACAGTTGAAGGATGTTGCTTGCCTGAAGATACTCGGTGGGAAAGGAATATTGTTTGGCCTTGTTTGTGATGAGACAGCCTGGCCTTTAGAATGCCTGGGAATGACTAGACAAAGACATGGGTGAATCAACAACTTGGTCTTATCGAAAAAAAAAGAAGTCTAGCAGTGCAATCTCTGTCAAGCTGCCCAATTAGGTCACTTTCAGAGAGGATACTTACATGTATTTCTTATGTGCAAGTTATCAGCACACTTCCCTCTATGGAAAAGATCATTGGCTACAAATACCTACAGTTTATTCTCTTCTGGAAGAAGTGATAGTAGTCAAGACCAAACATTTCCAGAATGAAACAATGCACAAGCATATTCCTGTAAGTTCAAACTTCCTATGGTGGTTCTATACCAGCAAAACTCTTTTACAGAACAGTGTTTTGGTAAACAATCATATAAACAAATAAAATCATAACATTGGCAACTTCATCGAAAAACATGAGATGAACCTCATCTGATCTCAATAAAAGGTCAGGTGAGTTTAAGGTTAGCAAAACAGTTTACGTATGTAATGCTTTTAGTCATGTGGTTTAGTTTTAGGTAGTCCTATGAGGAGCAGGGAGTTGGTCTTAATTATCCTTATGGGTTCTGTTCCAACCTGAGATAATCTATGATTCTATATCTAAAACCAGTCCTTTTTTTCCAGCACTAGAGCACAAGGTCCCCAAATTGCAGTGAGCAGTCGCTGTCCGTGGTCCTTCAGCAGCACACCACGGTGCTGTTGGCAGCACCAATTTCCACTTTAGATGAAGTATCTAGCCTTGGTGCTGCAGGATCAAGCTAGACAGATGGGAGGTTCAGCCATGGTAAGCCTGTCCAGAGAGTCTGAATGTGTACCTGTTAAGATACATAGGTGAAAACTCATTTTACTGCATTTTAGAAAAAAGGCAAGGCACCCTGGTGGTGTCTGAGAATTTTCATCTCCAGAATCTGTATTTTTGTCATAATGCCTGTACAGTGTGATGGTTCAGAGAGGCTCCCCAGTCTGTTACTTTCTGTTTTCCCTTCCAAACCTGTCCTGGTCCTATCATAACAGGACCAAGAAACCAGTTTTTGTAGCTGACTGTGGGCTTCCCAATTATCTCTGAATAAAATAGGGTGTATTCTGAGACTGCATGTTCCTGTATTTCAAGGATGTGCTTCTGTTTAGTGGGCTCATCTGGCTGAAGTGGCCAGGGGTTCTGCCTTTTCCTAAGTACGGACATCATGATCAAATGATATGACTTACTTCAGGAGAATAACTCTTCCTGATAAAGATACAGAAGCACCTACAAGTATCTCTTGCAAGACTGCATGATCAACAGCAAATGCCTCCCAAAAGCACTTTTTAAAATATTCAAAGTTTAATTCTCTTTGCCTGCTTTGGCTCTCAGATGAAGCTGTTAAGGTTATTTTAACAGGCATATGTCAGATAACATTGAAGGTAGAACAGAATGGGAGAAAGGCATGAATGAGATCACATAAGTGAACAAAATCTAATGCCCATTTCAAGTGGTATTTGACACAGTTTGACATAATAGGCCAAAACAACTTCCAAAATGTCTTCTAGTCTGCTATTATTTTTCATGCAAGTTGTGATTTAATCTGTTGCTTTGATGGAAGAATTGGAAAGATTCCTGAGAACCAAAAAAAAAAAAAAAAAAAAAAAAAAAAAAAAAAAAAAAAAAAAAAAAAAATTTAAGTAAGACTGTTTTCTTTTTGAAGGGATTTGAGGGGCTGGGAGGCAAAGATATGAAGAAATGAAAAGAGTTAATCTTCTCTAAAAATTCTTGGCCACTCTCACTGCCCTAAAGTGATGTGCACTTACATAGCCAAACTGACATATTTGAAGAACCAGGAATTGCATATGCTCTCAAGGCATTTCTAAGCAGCTTATAGAGCTAAAAAAAGGATGGAAGAAAAGGTGAAAAAAATAAATGATTTGCTCTTTTCTTCTATGCCTGCATGTCCCTAAGAAGAGCTTTTACTACTATTGCAATGTAACTGCACTATTTGTTTTTCATTCAACATTTCTTTTTTTTCTATCAGAGTATTTTCATGTAGACATGGTTTGAGAGCCCAAGCACAGTTTTTAAAAATCACTAGGTTATAGGAATGTGTAACTGGGAAAGTGATAAAGCTAAGAGAAAGCCTGAAGGAAGATTAAGAATCTTCACCGGGGATTACGTTTTGTTACAGACACGAGTTCTTCATCAACAAATCAAAACTTGGGACTCAAAACCAAGGCTGCTTGCAGATACCTAACTGCCCTATTCTTTTCTTTCCTTCCTGACCAAGTAATAAGTTCCTGACAAACACCAATCATTTTGTTACAATAATATATATTTATCATCTACTGTTAGATGACTAGCAATAAACACAGTGGTTTTACTACACAGGACTTCACTGTGCTCATTTGGAAAAACTACAGACATTGGTAATTCAGGCACAGGGTACACCAGTTCCACCTCAAATTTCTATTTCATGCAGTACATACTTTGAAATACATTCAGTCTCACGAAACTATGTGAGAGTATGTTTATTACAGAGTAGTTTCGCTATCTTCAATTTAATTTTTTAAGCATCATTATGCTGTATTTAAAAAAAGAAAGACAGCAAAATTATATAAAATTATTTTGACAACAGCAATAATCATACTATTATTATTACTATTAATAGTTATTATTTTGGTTTGGTTTAGACTTGTGCCATGACTCATAATTTCTCTAAACTCTTCCTGTACTAATACAATGTACTACACTTTTCATTTCTTCAGACATATTAATGATATTAGAAGCAGTTTTTATAGTTGTTCATTGCTAAGTAGCCTTCTTAATATAGAAAACACCCAGGAAATGTTCCTCTACAATTTTAAGAGCCAGAGAACATAAACCAAGGGTCAGACAGTGAAGACCGAAACATTCAATTTAAAATGGCTTCTTTCTATGCTTGTTATGTTCTTTTCCTGCTTAGGTATGCAGCTTATACCAATACCTTTTTTTTTTTTTTTTTTGCTTAGATCTGATGCTCCTTTCTTTACTGTGCTGCAGATGCTTTAGTAAAGATTATGAATAACCTTATCCTAACCAAATCAAAGGCTCATCTTTTATTTACAACATTGAGTAAGATCATTCAGTGTTGAAACAGCAAGTAAATCCTCTGAGATTTTGAGTCTTCCTAATTATAATTCTCTAGCGGTATATATCGCTCTTAATATCTTTCAGCAGCATTTTCTTCCAAGGTTTAATTCAATCACTTTTATCTTACTTTTTTACTCTATTTAAGGGGCCTCAGACAATCTCTGAGCACCAAACATGCATCACAAGACTGAAAACATCTAAAGACTCTCTTGTATGTCTGGCCTTAATGTAAAAATGTCTCTAACACTTCATTCCATCCATCCCACATAAATACTGGAAAGCAAATTTGTCTTCTGTTCCAAGCCTCTCCTACGAATTTTTAACCACCCACCAAAGGGTGGTTAAAAGGAGAACTCCTCTTCTTTCTTACAGCTACATACAAACTAGCAAGGGTAAACTTGACAAATTTATTTTAGAAAGTAATGTAACCCATGCTGGCATAAAAATACATCAAGACTTATTGTTTGATGATGCTTTCACAGCTTTGCCATGTAATATTATCACAAAAACACACTATTGAAAAATTAAATATCTGTCTGCATGCTCATGCTCCTTTCCTCTTCCTTTCAACACCTGTACCACAAGACATTGTAGGCTTCCCTTTACATTTCCCCTTCCCTTCTTTTCTTTTTTTTTCCTTAAGGAAACAAAAAAGAGATGAGTCATAAGGCAAGGGAGCTACATCTCCTTCTTTCACTTAAATCAATAAGAGATTTCTTCTATCCCTGATATTATAAAATCTTGTTCAGTACATTTTTATTGTAACAAGCTTTTCATAGAAATGCACAACTAAACAGCAAAATATGCAACTCAGAGAAGACATTTCAGTTTCCCAACAGATTCAGCTACAACCCAGCAAAATATTTCCAGCTGTCTAACAAACACCTTGTGCAAAATACTTATTTATGTGTGCGTGTGTGCATTCATATGCAAATACACTATACAATTGAAAATAATTAAAATATGGGCTAGGCATCCAACAGGTAATAAACAGCAGATCTATGTATAACCTTAATTCAGAACCCATTTTGTACAGATTATGATGTTATATTTTCTTACAAAGAAACCTTCTCATCCAATCAATGGGCCATCACAATATATGCATATTTAACTTTATTCAAGAGTCCCCTTCCAAGAACTCCAGAACAAGGATTTTAACTGAACAGAAAGACTTTTAACATTTTTTTCCATCACCTCTGTTTATGAAACACATACTTGCATTAAATTATTTCAGCCTGTCCCGTGAAATTAAGGCCCATAAGTACTCTGCTAGATATTACAGTCAGAACTGCAATTTAGCATCCATTAATTTTGGGTGTCCACGTAGAAACATCTCAGAGTGTGAGTTTACAGGGTACTCTGCACCATATTCCACACCTTACATTCAATCCACATTTCCAGCCGGTTTCAGCAGGAGCTGTGTATATGTAGAAAGCTTCAGTTCTTTGCTTTATATAGCCTCAAAGACTGGGAAAATAGATCAGACCCAGCTCCTAGAACCACTCTGCAACTCTGGTAAGAGTCTAGAGAAAAACACACTGTAATCAGAGAGCATCAAATTGCCTTAGACTATGAAGCCCTATTATTTTCTTTATGTGTTTACTATATTTCTCACTATACACATTCTAATCTCTAAAACAACAAGGTAGAAGTGCAATGAGGCGTTTTCTATGCAGCCTACCTCACCACCAGGAGAGAAATTCTCGTGATTGCAGACTTGAAGATCAGCTTTATGAAAGCTAACAACTAAATGCAGGACTAAAACTGCAATATTTTAAATGTAGGAGGTTTAATGGGATTTCAGTCAACACACTCAGCTGTGAAAAAGAGACCTCACAGGAGTCTATCTGGGACGTTCCAAAAGAAATACCTTCAGTTCACTTATACTGAGCTTTCCTATTTGAACTCCTGGAACAACTTGGTCTCAGGGCAATCACGAAATAATGAGGGATAAGGGAAAAACCCCAATGTATTGGCAGTACCAATACAAATGTTTTGAGCTACTGTAACCTTGATTTGCACTTCAGATTCTACCATCAGAGGCAAAATGCACGTTAGTTTCTCGGTACTAACTCCAAAATTCCCCAAGACAGACAGAAGTAAAAATGTACTTTTGTAACTGTCACAGCAAACATAACACCAGAAGTACAAAGAGAATCCCAACCCTTTTCTCTCCCATATATGTGTAAGCAATGTATACATGTGTATACATACGCCCTTCTAGAACAAAAAACAGAATCGAATTTTTGGTTTATACGCTGCGAGTGAATTTTTAGCTCAAGCCGACATTGAATTTTGCTTTAAACCATTTAAACATAATTTTATTTAAATTTAATATACATAATATATATTATAATAATTTAAACATAATCAAATAATTACATTTATTTTAGCAGTAAAAATTTTGCCCCTTCTGCTTCAAAAAGCTTATGATTACATCTAATGTACACAAAATGAGATATTAAATCATGAGCCAGTCAACAAATCAGTGGACATCTGATTAACCACCACTTGTCTATTCTTGTTTTTAAGAAATTACTCCTGCTATTTATACGTACATGTTTCTAAAGCTTTCAGGTACACAGTCAGTGAAGTTTCTCAATAGTAAAGGCTGCTTCACTGCTTGCATACCAAAACAAACCTGAGTTACACTATATTATGCCACAGGACAGTGATGAACAAGCAGAATGGAACACATTTCAGCCTTTTTTCCACAGGTAAAGACATATGGCAGAGATGGTAAATGCTAACAAGTAAGTGGGTTTTGCACTTCTGTATCTATTGAGGACAATTTAATGAAATTTCTACTGATGAACAAAAAATAAACACATGTATTTGTTTTACTAGGGCCTTTATGGTCCAGCAGGAACAGGAAACTTTCCAATACACAAAATATCTAAATCAATGGTATTTCCTACAATAACTCACTTCCTATGAACAGTTTATCTTCACCAAACAGTGACACTGCTGTTTCAGAAAAAATATAATGAGGTCAGTTTCATTAAGATAAGTTAAATTCAGTTAAATTTTAGCACTGCAGGGATTTACCTTTGTCTTCATTCAGAGTGGTGGTTCACTTTGTTCTGGATACCGCTTATTTCAATATATTTACAGTGTTTATTATGTGCTTCTGATTAGCGAAGATGATGCAATTGAAAATTTAATGTAAAAGCAATGCTAACACCTGGAGGTATCAATATAATAAACTTCCTGTGTGTGACAGGAACTACATCTCTGCCCAGGCAAACGTGATATACACATTATTTGTAGGCAGATACTTTCACATGACAGGCTTTTTTGTTTTCCCCTTTTGAGGAAAATGCTAAGATTTAACAGTACTGGCATGAAAATTGTGTCTTTGACTATGCCTCTAACCTCAGATTTGTAAGTACCTCCTTGGCACCATAACAAATTAACAACTAGTTCAGTTTTAGTGCAGTAACAGTGTTTTACTTTAGTTACCTGAAACTAAGGAGTGGAAAGTAAGCTGCTAAAACATAATGAATCACAGAGAAAAAAAACCCCATGCAAGATAAAACTCAGAACTATTGAGAAAATTGATGAAGTGCTTTCTTCAGAGCAAATCAAAAGCTGAATTTACTGAGCAAGAGCTCAGCAGCAACAGAACTAATCAAAGACTCAGTTTTGGTGTCTCTGTGTTTTGTAGATAAGGTTATCATACAGAGTATATCATGCCAGACCATAAAGGGAAAGACTTATGTTCTTTACCTCTGTGAAAGCATGTATTTGTATAATGACCTTTACATCAGTGGATGCATGCATTTGTTTCTGTGTAGCTCAGGGGCCCACTGCCTCCTCCCTCCAAACTGTAGAATTTTTCTGTCACTAATGACTTGTTCAAATTTAGTTGGTATTGGCTAACTCACTAAAGATACTTGAGGAGATGGATGAATTGGCAACACAATTGAATAAAACTAATTTGCCCCACAAAACAGGACTTCAATTTCTGTGTAATTTTTATAGGCACATTTTAGCAGATCATTTTCAGCTCCTGGTTTTCCCAATGCATCTTATCAGCTGCTCTTCTGCTTGCAGAACCAAAACCCATTTTCTAAACCAGCCACGCAACTTTTCTTCTTTGGAGACAAAATTAAAATCAAACCTAATCTAATTTTTTTCCGTTGCTTTTTTGCTTACTCAGATGTAATTCAACTGAAGTTAGAGCTGTATCAATATAAAATTGAAGACAGGCTCCAGTAAATGACAGGAGAATTCATCTTATGCTAACAATTAAGAACACTAAATGAAATTCTCTCACAGCAACTACTGTGTTTTGGTATTTCACATCGTGAACCCAACTAATTTCAAATGGACAAAACAATGCTGTGTGTTTCCATAGAAACATGTTAGATGAGGATATATACTAAATAGTGGTCTCAGCAAATCAGACTGCATTGCAGAAACACCTTCAAAATACATTTCAAAGACAAATGAAGAAGATTTTAACAGCAGGACCTTGTTTCAACATTTTTTTTTCAAGCACTAATGAATTCAATAAAACACAGAGATAACAAGAACCTCGACCAAATGCTAATGCACTTATTAGTAACATAAGTGCGAAGCAGATTGCCAGCATAAATTTTGATGTAAATTTGTTAAGTAGATAGCTCATTCTGCTCTGAAACAGGCTTAAAAATTTTGAATTGCTTTTCTTTCTTAAAAAATACACCTTGAATTGACCAAGATAAATTTCAGATGTGGGATTGTAAATATTGTTTCTAGTAGTTCAAAGTACTTTCAGTCAAGATAGTTTTATACTCTAGAAGCTAGAATTTATGTAACTATAACTTAGTTATTTTAGTTAACTCTAAGAAATGGCAGAGTACAGAGAAAGTCTAACCAGTTTGGGACACATTATCAAAAGTTCTAAACATTGGCCCAGTCTTTGCTCTCCTTAAAGACAAAAGGAAATTTGCTTTAATGTACTCCTTGAACCTTGACATTGTTCAATGAAAACTATATAAAACTGTAGCTGACGAGGCCTTCTCCTTAAGTCTCAACAAAAATCTTGATACTAAGGCAATATTTATCTAACAGCATATGACTCACAAGAACTTAGAGTCTTAAGATATCTCTGAAACGTAAGTAATATTCAGAGTATTTCTAAAAGCCTTACAGCAGTCATGGCTTTTTTCTCCAACGAAGTACTATACACATTTCTGTGTGAGTTGTAATGCATATATGCACAAATATATGTATATGCATATACATAAATAGAGTGAAAAATGATTCAGTACTAAAATTAGCTGCACTCAACCCATTGCATGTACAACCAATACTGAAGCAGAAGAACATTATTCACTAATACTTATATATCAATACAAAATGGGAAATCAGTGAAGAACTAATAGCAGATAGTTACGTATAGAATATATGTACATACAAATAAATACCTTTGTTAGTAAATTAAACAAAGAACAGCAAAACCTAACGAGATTAAAAAGCACTAATAAATTTTACCCACAAGGTTAGAGATCAGTGGTAAACTAATTTTTAAAATTATTTCTTATATAGCACACAACCATATTAGCTTCATAGAACATTGCAAATTGCATCAATTAAAGATAAACAGATTAAAAACGTCATAACTCATTAAAAATCAGGATAGAGTTTTTCAGTATTTTACATTAATGAGTCCTTTATTTCACACAGAAATAAACAAGTACATACCCTGATCCAAAATCTCTTCCTCTTCTTTTTTGGCCTGCTGCAGCAAATACCCTGTATCACTATCCTTGGGTTCTGAAAAATGGATGTAGGATATTATATTAACCTCTGCATGTGAATGGAATTGAGTATCTCTCTACTGGGGAAAAATGCCCTTCTGAAATTAGCATTTGGCATTTTTATCTGTAAATAGCAGTTGTATCAAACAATGTAGCAGTAAAACAACTGGAATAAAAAAAATTAAGATTTGCACTTAGAACATAGAACTAGAAATAAAAAATGTATGTAGAAATAAACAAGTACATACGCTGATTCAAAATCACTTCCTCTTCTTTTTTGGCCTGCTGCAGCAAAGAACTTGTATCACTATCCTTTGTTTCTGAAAAATAGGTTTAGGTTATGATGTTAACCTCTGCATGTGAAGGGAATTATCTCCCTACTGGAGAAAAAACGTCCTTCTGAAAGGAATACCTGGCATTTTTATGTATCCATAGTAGTTGTACCAAACAATGCAGTACTAAAAACCTGGAAAAATCCCCCAGATTTGTACTTGCTACTCAGACATGTCAGATTACTTCTGTATAATACTGTGGCTGCAACTTATATGCCTGCTACTCTTCAATGTAAACATTTGATTCCTTCCATAGCAAGGCAGTGGGATCTAAAAAACTATGGAAATGTTATGATTCAATTTTGTAGCAAATAGACAGGAGATAAGGTAAACATTAAGGAACTGTTAATACTAAGTTTGGTATAGAAAAAGAGGCCAATATTTAGGGTACACAGGTCACATAGCCATAAAAATATATTGGAAATTGGAAGACAAGATTAGAAAGATGATGTAAGACATTTCCACCAAAACCAACAATAAAATCCCATGATGGTTTATTAATTAGCAATTCGAATTTTATGCAGAATTGCATTATCTCTTTGTAAGAATTCTGCATATCAAAACAATCCAGAGAAATACATCAGTGAGCATATGATGATTTGAATAAAGTGGATTAGAAGTACGTTTCACCTTCATGATGTCCATGAGTCATCTTCAGTATATCAGACTTGACTGGAATAGGAATATTTGCCTCCTGTGGAATATTTCTGAACACTTCAGGGTTTGCATTCTGTGTGCAGGTCATATATGAGACAGCATGCTTGGCTTCCATATAGTACATAATGTAAAAATTACACATTTCATCATTGGCTGTACCCCTACACAACACAGAAAAGATGCAGCGTTTAGAAAAAAATGAGCTGAACAGCTGTTATTTAATTAATCCAATTTGTTTAATAGAATATTAAAACGTGGCAGTGAAATGTTTGGATGTCCCACTCTAAAACATACGATCTCTTAACTGCAGTTTCATCAAAAGTTTCTTTCAGTTTATACTGGAGAAAACCAGTTTGCACAAACTCTCCACGCGCCTCAGAAATTCCTAACAATTTGGGTTTGATTCTACAGAAAATTGCATTACCTATTTAAACTGCTCTTCCTTCTCATTTCCCCAGGGTACTGCCTACTGTCCCCACTGTGCCACCAACTGTGCACATGTTCTGATGAAATATGACAGACCTGTATCATTCATTACATCACTATTCATATACTTTTCTGTCAATCTGGGACAAGTGTAATTTGGAATTGCTGCAAGTAACATCTATATTTCATTTCAGTGGCTATTTTTTATGACAAATCCTGCCCCTTCCCCCTTTCAAGTGCATTCAGTTATTGCCCAGTCGCACTGGTTCTAATGCAGCAAAACTTAATTTTATTACATATTAAGACACCATAAGTATCTCTTAAAGAGAACACAGCACTGTCATCTTGAGAATAACTTGTTCGTAAGCTTCTGCAACAAAAACATGAGTGCAAGGGGAATGATTAAACACCAGCAAAATTCAGCTCTTTGATAAATGTTGTGCATGTACTTGAAACAGAAGTGGCTCTTCTGTACTGCTACATAATCCTATCCTCAACAGAAAAAACAGCTGGTACAAGAAAGATTTTTTTTCTGAAAAATATTACTTCGCAAAGCAGAGAATATACGGCCTCTATGCAACTGTGATCTGTTTCTTCCTCTGCCATATATGTTGGTATCTTTTGTTTAGAGCTACAACCCTGACAATGGAACAAGCTAGGACTTTTAAAGGAAAGTTAATAAAATATAGGGGTTTACATTAAGATTTTTTAATTAGCTTTCACAATTAACCAGTGAGCCTACACTCGTAAAAAAGACACAAGGTTGGTCTATTAGCCATTTGCAAAAGACGTCAGTGCTGACTTTTCCAGCAGCATCCTGCAGCATTCATTTATTCACCATAGCAACAATAATGACATGAGCCAGAGGGGAGGCAGGGAAACATGGGAGAAGAGACTGTTTCAAAAGGGGAATTGGTTGTTTTTCCATGCGTTGAAAGTTTAACATCCCTTGGAGACCACAAAAATGAGACTCTGACTGGGCAAGCTCTGCTTAAGCTTTTAGAAAGCATTAACTTCACTGCTGGACCTCCAATATCCGTCACTGTAATTGCCTCCTCTTTAAAACTCCAGTAGAAAATGGGATGTGGAAACCACACAAACTCTGGTTCACCTGACACATGTTACTGTGTCTAAGCATTTGTGGTGGATTAACTTCAGGTGGCAACTAAGTACCACCCAGCTGCTCCCTCCCCCTCCCCAGAGGGGTACGAAGTAAAATTTGTGGTAAAGTATAATAATGAATAAGTAATAGTAGTACTAAAAATACTAATGATAATACTAATAAACAATAGCATATGATTCATACAATACATATAATATCTTATATAATGCAAATAAATGATAATAAATAAAAATAATAAAATAATAATTATGATAATAACAATAATTGTAATGGAAAGGACAAACTGAGAGTTTCCCCACTGAAAGCATACTTGGACATTGAAAGAAAATACCATCATCGTCCTAAAACTGTTTCTTAAACTGTGAGGATTGTCCAACAAACAGGAACTACTCTGGGGAGTTACAGAAACATGACAGAAACTTTCTGAACTTGTGAAAAAAGGTCAACAGTTAAGGTAAGGTTTTAGATATGTTTTTAGTGTCATGATGTTTGTAAAACCCTCTTCTCAACTCATTTTTTCAGCTGTTACTCATCACTATTTTAACTACCCACTGAAGGTGATAAATCCCTGCTGAATCCTTAACCCTCCAATAAATTGCAATCTTAGGGTGCTCAGTGCACTAAAAATGTCTTTTCTTGGAATGCTGCAGCACACACTCTCAGAATGGAGAGATTCTGCAGTTTTTCTTCATATCTCTACATATGCATTAAAGCACAGTTTAAAGAACCAGAGCCAGTTAACAGAATATTAGTATCACATCTATTTGTCAACTTGATCATAGAGGACTGTGTCTGTTACCTGCAGCTGAATCGTATCAGTGACTAATACAATTCAGTTTTTCCTATTTATCATTATGAGTAATTTATGGTTTGATTATTTTTCATAAAAGCCTGCACATTTTTATACTGAAAAAAGATAACTGGTGTATTGTTTCAGATTTTTAAGGTTAGATTTAACACAGGTCAAAATATCAGAATTTTATAAGCGTCTACAGATTTTCTTTCTGAAAGAATGCAGAGAATTGTGAAGTAAAACAACTGGAATATAAACAGATTTCACTATAAACAGTCAATAATGTCACCTTATTAAAAAATACATTTTCCAAAATTGATATTTTGGATCCTTCTCTAAGTGCAGATCAGCCCCTTACATCTGAGTAAGTTGTTTGGCAGCACAGCTTCACTTCAGAAATGCTCTGAACACTCAGAAAAGTGAATATTCACCTGAATAACAGTAATGAGCATTGTGTAGAGTTAAATCTTAAGTAGACAAGACAGCAAAACAAAACATTCTGCCAGAAATTGTTTCTTAGAATTACCTTGAAAGAAGACAAGAAACAAACACATTTCTAGATGTAACTAAAAGCCTGGGAAAAAATAGCTAGGAAATGGAGCAAATGAGTAAAATCTACCCTATATGTGTCTCTGTAGTTCTGCCTTCCCCACTGAACACACATCTGGCTGCCAGGATATCATCATAGCTGACGTCTACCGGATGCTCCACGGGGTAGAATGCCTGAAAGAGAGGATGATTCACCACCATCAGTGGAAGTGCTGCACATTCCCTGCGTCAATATGCACTGACGAGAACCACGGTGCTGCACATCTGAAGTGATTTTTGCATCATAATCTAATCATGACAGTACTTGGCAATAATCACTTCCAGGAGCACAACAGCACACAACCAGTGGAAACACCATGATGCAAACCTGTGGGCACGTGATTTTCAATTCAGCTTCTCAGTTTGAAATAAAGATAATTAAAATTTACATTTAGAACTAAAAATACTCAACCAACCTGTGGTAGTTGTGGACTCTGTCTACCAATCAATGTCCATTGACCATTTCTCACTCTGTATCCACTCACTACTTTACCTATAAGATATCAATATACATGAGAACATGAGACATAGTTAAAAAATATGTTGCAGTGTCACCATTTTCCTGTTAAGTATTTGATATTCCTATGTTGCAATGAAACTCTTACCTAGTCTGTGTGTATGAACTCGGTAGGCAAAAAGGTGCATTGGAAACCTTTTGTAATGGCAGGCAATGTCTGCATCAACCACTGTTGAAATATGACAGCAATAAACAATGACAAACACATTACTTATCAAAGAGAGAGAAGTTAAATTACTGTACTTCATTCAGCATGGTTTACAAAAAGTATACCTACACTGGACAACAGATGATTTCAAAAGATAATAGATAATAAATTAAACTTCTGCAGTGTCCATCTCAAGACAGAGAAAAAACTAATAAAATCTAGTACAGGTCACTTGAAAATTACTTACTCTGCTGACATACATACAAAATTGGGCTGATAGCCATAAGTACTTTTTCCAGTGTACATCACTGCTATTTAACAAAATAAAGTAATACATTTGCTTACAGACTATGTTGAGGGATGCTTAAAATAAACGTAGCTATGGCAAATAGTCTACTCAGGGTAAAATTAAAATAAACTGATATAATTCTAAACTGATACAATTTACAATGAAGGCTTGATTTTACAGGCCCAGACTTAATTTAGGGTTAGACAGAGACTTTGGCAGAGAAGTGCTGTGCAAGGTTGGCAGGCTAATACTTGTGCTAGGTGCAGTAACAGTACCTAAGGAAGAGCCTACAGAAAAATCCCTCTGCTGATGCCTTTCTGAGGGGTATCTGCATGCTTCCCGTTTTAACAAACTTCATGCTCCACTTAAGAGCTGTAAATTTGATTGAACATGAGAATGCAGTTATCAGCAGGCACAGAATTGTATATTTGCCTCCTTCCCTCACCCCTCCAGCTGAAAAATTAAATTCCTACATTGATCAAATATTTTGAGGGGTAGTGGGCAATTAATTTGATATGTTTTCATATTGAAGAGCAAAATATTTTTCGATCCAATGCAAATTTAAAAATGTTTCAAGTTGCTGAACTCATAAACAGCTGGAGTCAGCTGAGCATTTGACCACTTCATCCTATTTAGGCTGCCAACTGTGAATGGGACAAATGGTGTTCTTGGTTACCTAAGTTCAACTTCCTTAAAACAGAACTTTCCGTGCTAGCCTGAAAAAAGGACATTGGGAGTATCCAAGCTGAGTTTCAGATAAAATCCACTGAGTAGGATTCTGAATAGAAACTGTTTCAAAACTTTCTTTTACAATGGTTTTTTTTCAGCATTTTGACATTTTAAGCAACTAGGAACATAGGAATGAAATTCTTAAAGAACAGCTTCTTACTGGTAGAAATTCATTTATTAGAACTGAATTCTTAGTAGAATCACAAAGATAATGAATGACAAATGCAAATGAGAAGAGCCTAAAACATTTTATGGCTTCTTAGCGGGGAGAGGGGAAATAGGTAGGGCATGTGTTGTAAAATATTAAGATGAAAATAAGTCAAAGAAATGCTCAATTTTTTTTTTATAATATTGTGCTTTTACGGCACTGATTGCCTTTACTGATGTAGTCATTGGAAAATATGATACAATCTCAAACATAACTATTTTTTTCATCATTTGTTTAATTAAATAATTAATTTGTCCACCTAAAATTCAGCAAGTCTCTGCTAAATTTTCTTCCACAATAAGCCATAAAAATAGATCAAATGCTGAAATTATATAATCACTTTGCAAAATGATGACTCACCTTTCTCTCCTGGTGGTATGACAGTGTTCACAGACATCATCAGATACATTCCAGCAATCAAAGGCTGCCTGCAATGCAAAACCCAAGCCCTGGTGAACAAGTCCTCTGTAAAACACAGCTGCAAGTGACACAATATGCGATACCACTCAACTCCACTGATTTCTAAATGCTGGATTACACCTGAAACAGGTCTGTGAGAAAGAAGCTGTTTCACAGCACTTCCTTCTCCCTCCCTTTTCTCATACTACAATTTTTAAAGTATTTTCTGCAAAGTATGTGAAATAGGTCAAAGTAATCACCTACATAATTGCTGTTCTTGTCCCAGGTTTCTAAATACGAAGCTGTTAAACTGGATTAACTCAGTACTCACAGCACCACTGTGTCACGTTTCATAGCAGAAATGAAAATTTTTGCCAAGAGATGACACAACTTTGAAATCCTTGATACTGTGAAGTATGCATTATTTTGATTTCACATTATTCTCAAAGGAATCCGTATCTTCGGATATGTTCCAATTAAAAAAGTAATAATAGGTAAGTATTTTTAAAGATACTCACTTTTGGTGTGTCAGATGTAAAGTTACACCAGAGCAGTCCTTGTGTTTATCTGTACAAATTGGGAAACAGTTTTATCATTAGGAACTGAACCCCTGCACATTATTACATACAAGTAAGATTCTTTTGTTGTCTAAAAAATACCAGAAGACAGAAAAAATTTTAATCTTACTGTTTGCAGTAAAACTTTCATATTATGAAAATATTACCCAAATTGGCACAAACCTGAACATCACTACTGCATGTGTAGCGAAATCCTAGCATAGAGAAAAACTGTGGTTCATGAAAACTACTGTACTAGAAAATGTAGATCTTTATGAACTAGCACCTGGGGGGGTGAAACAGTATCATGTTTACAATAGCAGAAAAAGTTCTTTTGTTTCGAACAAATTTGAGTTTTGATAGAAGTTAGAAAAATGAAAATTTGTGAAAAGCGGTGATTTTAGCCATTAATAACGTAGTTGCCAGAAACCCTCGTAATAAAGTTAGCAGGTGAACTCATACCCATACAGACAGAAATTCTATTTAAAATTGAATATCCTAGAAGGTGAGTAAAAATAGTTAATTCATTTGTCAATGTACTGTATCATCATTAGCTGATACTTTTGTGTGTTTGATGTTTTCATTTAAAGATCCAATTGTCTTGATAGCTACTCAATTGTAGCTGGTGATCTGGGAGTTCAATCTTTGTTCTTTTTTAAGAAAGTTTCTTTTTCTTATGTCTATACCTATAACAGTTATAGTTAGAAGATGGATCTAACTCCAAAGCAAGTAAACAGAAAATTCTGAAAAATATCCTCTAACAGTGTATATTCAGGTAAGCAAGAGAGCAGAGTAGCTACGGATATGCTGGCAAGTGGTAACCTTTCCTCCCATCAATAGCTAGATTCAAAACTGAAAAAAGTAGTGCATTTGAACAGAAGAAAGGATAATGACCAGAGTGGGACTAAACAAGGAAACTTAGCAAATTAAAAAGTATCAGTTTAGTTTTTCAAACATTAGCTATTTCAGTCACACCACATCTCGCTATTAAGGGATAATACTCAGTTTGCTCTTCACTACCACTGATAGTAGAATCTACTAGAATTTATTTTCAATATGTTCACAATGTAGATATATAAATTAATACATGTTATGCATGTGAATTAATACATGTTATGGAAGTGAAATATTTCACTAGGTTTTCATAATGCTCATCCATCATGGCATCTGCAAATTCTTAGTTACTCCAGCTCTGTACATCCCAACAAACCCTTCTGTATTTAAAAATCTGAATCAGTATACCAGAGTTGTACCTTTACAAATAACAACAAAAAAGGAAAGTCTTCCCTGTACACAGAAAAGAAAAATTACAACAGTAGGTGTTTCATCAAAACTACCTACGTATGTATTTGAATTGAATAAGCACCATTCCAGAACATGCACCAGTTTTCAATCACAGATAATAAATATTTCTTGCAAATGGTGAAATCAAGAATCCAAAAGCATCAGAAAGTCTAAACTATTAGGAAGGAAAGAAGGGGAACAGTAGGAACACATTCAAGAGAAAGAGAAGTAAAATTCTTTTTCAATGGTTTTAGAACAAGTTCAAGACATGTATATACTTCTCATGCTCTCCACTGTAAGAAGCTTCACTTAAAATCTTAATACCTCAATGTTTGCTACAAAGGTCTTTGTGAAGCCTCTTTTGCTCCACCCTCATCGTTTCAAAACTAAATTTTTGCAATTTATGTAACACAGGTGATGCTGCAGAACTCAGTTTTTATAAGTTTACTGTGCACTAAATCAATTTCAATGGAAATTGGATAATGCCTGCTTCCTCTCAGACCATTACTTCAAGTAATAACATTTTTAGAAATTAAAATTTAATCAGTCATTTTGTATCTCTCAGTTTTGTAATTTTAGTTGAAAATATCACTGTTCTGTCTTTTAAACACCACTGCAAAATTATCCCAAAACAATAAAACCAATGTCATGTCTGAAAAATTTAACCCTTACTACATCACAGTGTCTCTTTTAAAACTAGCGCTGCAGGAGCGGGGAAAAACCTCCAATATATTTCAGTTTGGTAATATTAAAGTATTATAACACTATTTAAATTTTCAGAGCATTTAAAAATTTTTATTCAGTGTTTTCATCTAAATAGGGCAATTTCAAAATGAACTGAAGATTGTGGGAAAGTTATAATTACTACATTATACAGGGCAACCATCTGAATCAGTACTGGGAGAAACAAAAAACAACATCTGGCACAAGTATCTGATCTGCAGGGCTGTGTTAAGAGCAAAATAATGGATGGATACATTGGTCTAGGCCTTTAAGGAATTCCTACAGTGCTTTATAATTCTGTTTGTAGTTATATTTAGCCACAACTGAACTAAATGTTTTTCTAACAACTACAGAGGGATGCTGGAAATGGTGTTTCCTGCTTCTCCTTCCTTCATTTCACCTCCTAGAAACACTCAAAGCTCTGAACCCTTCACCCAAGAACGCTGACTGCAGTGAGGTCATGCCACTTCCCTGTGCTAATTCTTTTCAATCTTCACTGTCTGACCTCAGCTCGTCCAGCTTTCCTAATTACTTCGATTTCTTTGTTTCACCTGTTCAGTAGATACGCACTGTTCTGGGACAAAGAACCTACTAGTTACTATCTGCCATATGACAAAGACCAGAAAATGCATTTTTATATACCTCAGAAACAGGTTCAAATTGTATATGCAGAGTTTCCAACTCAAATGAAAGCAGAAGTCGTACTTATGACTGCCTTTTGTGCTGTGTGAAAATACAACACAATCACATTCAATATTCCCTGCTTTTATTTACTCGTGTCGAACAAAGCCAATGGTGCATGTTAAACTGACTTCAGACTTGAAATATAAAATTTTTTTGAATTGTGCATGACAACATTGTAATGGTCATTCTAAGTTTAACTGCCAATTCATGTTTAAATTAGTTAAAAAGAATCACCTATGCTACTTCTGTGTATAACCTTTTCTAGGAGAAATATCTCAAATACTGGAAATACTCAACAGTTTGTCAAATTAAATACTCACACCTGAAGTGAAGGCAAATTATCCTAAAGAGAAACACTCTCCTTCTGAAAGCTGATTTTCCTAAGACTTCTGATGCAAATCTGACAGGCCTTCTCCTAATCTGTCTATCCAGATCTGCAATCCTGAACTCTTTAATTACATGCATGATAATCTGCCACAGACATTGAGACTTCTAGGACTTCCCAGATGCTTAAATTTATATGGGATTTTTACTCATAAAAACAAACACTCTTCAAAACCTATTTTCTTCGCACTCTGAGTGCATGGATTATAAATTATTGAGCACTCTGCTCGAACTATTTATTCAGCTTCTTCATTGCTCTATTTCTAGTATTTCATAGGAACAGCACTCATACATGGTGACTAGAATACTTAAAAGCTTTCACTGTAACAGAGTGGCACTTTTTATGAAGCTCCAAACCCCTTGTTATTTCAAAGTCAGCCTTTGATTTGTACCAGAATCTCCACATACGGTCTCAGAATTGGCTTTGCCTCATTAAACATAAGAAGTAGCCTAAAAGGTGAGCACAACCTCTGAGAAAGGCAATTCCAAAGCTAATGCCCATGGGGAAGGAACTTTGTACAAGTTATATTTAAACAGCAAAGACATGCAGCACAAAAACGAACTTGAAGTCCTGGTAAAGAATGAGATAATTTCAGTATACCGCATTCAGTGTTGATATTTAATATTTGATACATAAAACTAGCTCAATTTGTTTTCTTCATGTAAGTCAAAGTCCTTGCACTTGCCAAGCTGTTCACTCATCTAATATCAATTCAGTAAAATTCTTTTTAGAAGTCCAGTATGAAGTCTGGAATTAAACTCTACCTTTATTCGATTTGTGAAAAACAAAATGCAAACACAGATTCGCCACTGACATTTTCTCAACTGACTTCCCACATGGAAAAGAGACAAACAATTGTTGATGCTGGTTCAATACAAATTTTTTAACAGATGAAGACTTATAAAGGTCACAGATGACTGATTTGCTAAAAGGACATAAAAATATATCATAGCCATGAATCTCCATGAACCTGCAAAACTAACTTTATTTAAGACACCAGTATATTCAAGAGAATATAAAAGATAATCACACTGAATCCAATGTCCAAAATAAGGCTAAAGGTCAAATGACAATGTACAACTCACCTATGTATGAGGAAACAGATATTTTCAAGACAACTACTACCTTGGTGGCCAAAACGAATTACTCTCCCCAACCCAAAAACCCAAAACCTAAGCCAACACAAGGAACCCCACACTCCACTCACAAAAGCAGGTATATCTATGTCATTATATGTAATGGGAGTAACATAATTCTTGTAGGGAATGATAGCTGGGAGAAATAAATCTATTCTCTGTGAAAAGGTGGGGATTAAGAGAAGGAGGTGAGAATGCAATATTTTTCATTGTGTAAGAAAAGAGAACAAGAAAGCGAATGAAAAAAGACCCAAAACTGAACAAATATCAAAGAATTCCCCATAAGTTTGCTCCAAACATACTGACAAAAAATTATAAATTGCTTCAAACAATGCAACAGTTGCATACATAGAAATAACAATGTGAAAACCTTCCTTAGAGAAGATGCTGAAAGATATTATCATTGATAACTTCTAAACACTTAGATTCTTGGGTAAAACAACTATATTCTCACATGTGCTGGAAAGGACTAAGACAACAGTATGGCAAGTTAGAAATAACATTAGTTATATGAAGGGAAGGAAAAAAATGACTGTAAGGATTAGAGAGAAAACTCACACTTTTTTTAAACTCAAGTTTAAAGGCACTTACATAGAAGAATAAATCAAGAACAGGGTGACAATTGCATTGCATAACCCTACAGTCCAAGTTCAAAGCTGATAGGGTCTCTTTATAAACCTAAAGATGGCTAGATTTACTTTGATTTGAATCTGAACTCTAAACACTTATGAATACATAAAAAGGCAGACAAATTTCTGGCAACTTTTTAGTTGTTACATAGCTGTATCCACTATCGGGCATAACTCTAAAATAATTTTTCCTTTTGCAATATAAAAAGTGAAGAAAGTAAAACAGAGAAATCAATAATTTTTCTAAGATGACTCTTTACACATACCTCCATTTTTTTGGTAGAATATATTTTTGGTTTTCCAGCTTATTTTTTAATATGTTTACTTTAGATAAGGTACAATAAGCTTTATTTTGGTATCTGAGCATAAAGTGCATATCTAAATACAAATTCTTTGTTCAGGATTATAGCTAAGAAGGGATAGAAAGCAAAATTAATTTAATACCTGGTAAATGAAATGAAGAAATATTCATTTAGAAGGAGTTGAACATGAGAGTTGATAGATCCGAACTATGCATTTTTTGCCCCCAAAATTGATAGGAAATAAAATTGGGTGCTAATACATAAATAATTACTACATGAAGTCAAATATTTTATAGTTGCAATTACTTATAAGTCAGAACAGTAAACCTTGAACAATGCTTCTGAATCTCTGATATACTACTTAAGGCATAACAAGTTAACTGAGCACAATTCATCATTTATTCTCTGCTCTGAAGTGCAACAGTTGTATGTGCTTACATACAAACTGTAGTGACTGCATTCTCATGCTTTGACAAGCCATGGTTATCAACAGACATCTCATTACAAGAAAAATCCCTTTAGGTTATTCGTGAAATTCAAAAATATCTGTGAAACTAGTTGAAGATTATGCATTGAATATCTTTGAACACTACTATCAAGGTTTAGGGCATTTTATTAGATTAAAATTATATTTTTCTCTACTGGAATTTTCACAGGTAGGCTACATTAAAAACATTTTTTATCACAAATGGCAGAAAAGGTAGATTATTTTTTACTTTAAAAAAAAGATCGCAGACTACCAAGTAAAAGGCACTGAAAAATGGAGGGCATTCTCCCATACTTTGTAACTGTTGAAACAGTACCTGTTTCATCACTTGTATCATCCCCTACACTATAATCCTATCAGTCCACACTTAAACTTTCACAATTTTGCAGGCTTACAGCTATGACATTTCTGAGTACTGCCTAGATATTCTAGACAAAAAATAAGGAAGTCTAAAGGGGTGCATTGGGGGTATAAAATTATGTTTTAATTTCAGATGATAATTTCTTTCACTGCAGCTTCTCTAAGTGTGCAAGTGGATCTTTTGAGTAGAAGCTTTGACTAACAAGTCACATTATTAATAAAAATTTTCAAACACATTCTCAACTAATGTGCAATGAAGGTTACTCATCTCATTTGTTTCTTTTTTTAATAACTACATACTCATATATTATACTTAAGAGTGAAAATGAACAGTGAGAACTCTCACTGTCCCCAAGCAATAATGAAGAGCAGGCTGTCGATGAAGATGCTCTCTTTAGAGGTTTGCAACTTTAATTATTCAGGATTTTAACAGGCAAAGAATCCCATGGGTTGTAAGGGTCCATCTGAACTTCCTCATGAAAATCAATTCTTTCAACTCCAGTGGTGCACATTTGCATATGTGCTCCATTCAAACAGGGCTGGCACACTCAGCTTATTCCTTCCTTCTCCTCCTCTACCAATACTGCCATTATGCTAAATTAGATCTTCATGTCATGGTAGAAACCATACCTTCAGCTTCAGAAAGTGCTGCTTAAAATTTGAAACAAGTATTGCTCAAACCTTGCCAAAGATGCACAGAAGAGAGACTGCATGGCACTGAGAAGTGCCACCTCCAGGGCGACTTCTCTGTCCAAAACCAAGTACAACCTGTGGATCATTTATCAAGATACCACAGAAGGATAGAGACCACAGACATATCTCAAACTATTGTTGTAATGCTTATTCCTCCCTTATTTCTTTTGTTCTTATTCAGCTTTCTCTTTCTTCTTTCAAGTACAACACTTTAATTATCACTTAGCCCATGAGGATCTTCTCATAATTGTTTATATCCTGCAGCAGGAACATATCACACTTGAGTTCCATGGGAATCAGTTCCACAGGTTTTTTGCTCTTGACCTTAACCCAAAAACTCGATACAGTATGTGATTTACAGAGTAAAAGTAAGAATACGTGTATCTCAAAGATGTCTGAGCACGGCATTTCAGGTTTAAAGAATAAAGTATAATGTGAAATATAAATAAATAAATAAATACACAAAATAATCCCCAAACATCACAGATCATTGATATGTCAATGTGCATTAATGAAATTCAAATTTCCCAAATCCCAGCTCATGGGCTGGATGCGCAGTGAGGTGGACTGAACTGGCTGAATGGTTGTCTAGTCGGAGGAAGGCAGCTCGTGATGTAGTTCAGGAATCAATACTGGCTCCAGCCCTGTTCAACATCTTCATTAGTAACCTGGATGATGGGGCAGCTGCACCCTCGGCACATTTGCAGATGATACCAAAATGGGAAAAGTGACTGGTGAGGCCACACCTGGAGTGCTGTGTCCAGTGCTGGGCTCCCCAGTGAGAGACAGAAAAAGGGAGAGTCCAGCAAAGGGCCACCAAGATGATGAAGGGGCTGGAGCACCTCTCCTGTGAGGAAAGGCTTGGAGACCTGGGACTGTTCAGCCTGGGGAAGGGAAGGATCTGAAGGGATTTTATCCATGTACAAAAGTACTTGAAGGGAGGGTGCAAAGCAGAGGGAGCCAGGCTCTTCTCAGTGGTGTCTCATGCTCAGAGGTGATGGGCACACACTGAAACACAGAAGGCTCCCTGTGAACACCAGGAAACACTTTTTCCCTGTGCTGGTAAGCAAGCACTGGCACAGGCTGTCCTGTGGGGTTTCTACCCTTGCAGATACCTGGACACGGGCCTGGGCAACAGGCTGGAGGCAGGGCATGGACCAGATAGCTTCCAGAGGTCTGTTCAAACCTCAACCATCCTGTGATTCTGTGAAACTCTCAATGACAAGAATAAGCATACTGCCATGCCTGAAACGAGAGTTTCGTCTTAAAACAAAACCAAAAAACCCCACTGTCTCCATGAGTTATATTTTTTCCAAATACAGATACTGTGACTGACTGGCCAGTGTATATTATCTGTTCACAGTTTATTCAAGTAAGGGGACAGGTTAAGGCTGTTCACAGCTATTTGTTTCAATTTTATTAAAGAAAACATTGAATTATGTAGGAAAAACCCAAGCTCCTCCCTACACTTAAAATTATTAATCTGCTTCTTCATTACTTTAAATCATTTGCTCCACATTTTTAAAGAAAAAAAAGGTGTTCACCAACATTTACAGAAAAATCAAATTTATAAAGTCAAGTTAATATACAAACATGTCCACTGATCTTCACCTTTTCAAATGACACTAACAGAAAAACCATTTTCTACAGGTAATGCGAATATTTTTGATGCCGTAGCTGATACAACTTAAAGAACGAATTTCCAAAATGCATACCTCTAAATGCACTAATATCTCCATAGTGTACCTGCAGAACAAAGTATCTGCCACCCGTTTCTCCTCCAACTCTGAATCCAACACCTAAGAGAAGGAAAATGCATTTTTTTCAGAAATAATAAAAGGTAAGATGATTCATCATCGCTGACCATTTTAAAAAAATACAAATCACTGTAATGGCTAAGAGTGAAGGGGCAGAAAATTTCAGACAGCACTAGAGAAAACTTTGTCCTGAAACCCAGGAAAACCATGAGGAGAACACATGCTCCCAAACAGACTAAGAAGTTAGGACCATAACTTAATTATTAATGAATAGATATCTTTATGCAGAGAAATATCTGAATCGAAGAATACTAATACAGATTATATATACAAATCCAAAATAAAAATGAAGCTTTGTCATCTGTGTAGGATTTGGTAGAAGTTTCATTTCTCATACAACCTGTATATGATAAAGACTGATTAACACTGACTTACTAAGAAGACATTGAGAATGGTAAGAGAAAAAACTCTGCTGTAAAATATTTTGAGATTTAAATTAATACTGTATGCAGAAAAAGCCTTGGGGAAATTATGCAGCTATGTTACTTGTTAAGAGAAGCAAGCACAGGCAGAGAACACAATAGAGAAGTTTGAAATAATTTGAAATAATGAAATTGCAAATTATCACCATCACCAAAAGGGATTTTTCTAAACCAATTCTACAATGAACACTCTTCAAAAGAAGCAGAAAAATCATTTCTGCATATTTGGTCAGAGAATCCCACAGTAATAGGCAATGCCTACTTACAAATGGGACAGAAGCCTCTCTGTCCACAAATGAGGCATCGTTATGAATACTGCTCAAAACTTTGTATTTTTGGAGAGCTTACAAACAAGAAATGTATTACTAGCTGGGGTTTAACAGTAAAACTTCCATTGAATCCTCCATGTAACAATTTTTTTTAACTTGACATTCTGATAACCAAATCAAGTAATATTCATGTTGCTAAGTGTGTAAATGGATTATTAAAATAAACATCCTGACTATGAAACAGGTAGTAAATGATTAAAGAAAAAAATTTAGAATTCAAGGTATTTTCAGACTGAGGCTATACAGATGGTAGGTATTTATAAGACCCTTAGTGGTTATTAGAAAGAATGACTTCTCCCTGTTTTCCAGACATACCACTCCAAGTAGCTTAAAAACTTTTGACTTAATTCAGCAGAGTTGTCTATCATATAAGAAACTGGGTATAGAAACATGTTGATGAACTGCATCAAAGCATTAAGAAATGAAAAACACATTAAATTGTCGATATATACTTAAGACAGAAAAAATTCAATGTTTAGATTGAACTCGTTTGTGCTTTCCCAAGCACACAAAAATATTTTCATGCAGTCTGTGTGCTACTGAAAGATACATAAATAGTAGCCTTCTAGCAACATATAGTATAAATGTAAGATTAATGCTATATAAAAATAAACATTATGAGTTATCTCTCCCTGAGCCTTTCTTACCCCTACACAAACCAATAAAGTTATAGCAAACAGAATGACAAAAATCCCAAGTACATTAGATAGCATAATACATTTCATAGTTAATGAGGTTGATGTTTATACAGCTTCCATAAAATAGACGTAATGAAAATATTACAGGATGTTCCCAGATATGCCAGGTGAAAGTTTACTTCCATGTCCTTTTTTTCCCTGTACACCAGAACTCCATATTAAAGGGACAATACCTTTGGGCAGCCTGGTGGGTGGAGCATTTCTTGCCCAAGCATACAAAATGTTAGATTTATCTTTGCATGTTCCTTCATCACAGTCCCTAAAAATATGAGGAAAGAAAAGAGAATATTATTTCTGAAATTTTGAAATCAGAAAAGAGCCAGTGAATTACATGCAAAAGCACTAATTTTAAGATCTATTTGATGTTTCAGGATGCATGTTGATTAAACAGAGTTTTTTTAAACATAGATTACTTTCATGGATATTAGTAGATGTTCCACCTTCTTTTATTTTCCTCCCTCTGCCTTAAGACAGTGCTAAACAGGGTCAAAACCACAGACAGTTCTGGTAGGCCCTGTCAGCCTAACAGCCAGTGATGGAAAACACAAAGGAACCTTTTGTGGTCATGAACTGTACGAAAATTTTGAGCACCATTAGCTCAAGAGAAACAAGTTGACAATGGCTGCCACATTTATAGAGGGACAGGACTCATGGACAAAGACAAAACATGACCCATAAGACACCTAAGCTTTAACTTAAAATTGGTTACTTAAAATTATTTTAAAAATCATTGTCAAAAAAAGTGACAGGAAGCTGTATGTGAAGCCACAGATAGGAGGCATTCATGCTCTTCCTTGTACTTAATGCAAGCTCACTGCTTTAAGTTAATTTTTATTCCCCTGCACAATTTCTTGTTTTTTATAAACAGAAAAACCACACATATACACACACACATAAAAAAGAAACAACCACCAAAAAAAATCCCAAACAAACAAACCAAAAAAACTGAAAACAGAAGCCCAAGGGAAAACAAAGAGAGAAGAGCATTTGCCAAGTTACAGGCCACAAATAGGTCACAAATATTTACAAAAACTGAGAGCTTGAGTTGTCTCTAGCCTCTGCAGCTAGGCCCTTGCTGGTGATACTGAAGGTGCACAATGAAAGACTTCCAAAAATTGATAGATTCTAAATACCTTAATTCTCTAAGACCTGGTAAACCTGGGGCACAGACACTACCAAATCTGTAAAAGGCCAGTCAGATACATTGTCCAGACAGCACAATCTTGGATCACATCCAAGAAGGCACTGACTGCTGCATGTGGGTGTAGGCTGCATGATGACATACACGGATAATCAAACAAGGGACCCTAAGGAGCTTTCCAAACACCCACCTAAAATTAGCTTCTCCCTCTTGATCCTCTGTTAGGGAACAGGTTTATTTACAGGGTGTATTTGTACCTTCTTCAGCAGCCCTGAGCAATGAGTGCAGAAGTCATTCCACAAGTGCAGCACACACAGGCATGAATTTTAGAAAGCCCCACCCTGAAACCTTTCAGATACATCAACTGACCCAAGCCAGCTGCAATGAAGGTTGCCACCCATACCAACGTTTCATTCAAATCAAAATGGAGCAGCCCCTCCTCTGTTTATTACTGTCTGTAAAATGAGCCCTGCGAAAATGTTTGCACATGTAAGGCATGGTCTCAGACCCCTGAACTTCTGGGGAGAAGCGAGTGCCACACAGAGTGAGGAAGAGTATAAAAGCACAAAAGACCACGACATCCAGCAGAGGCAGGCTCAGTCATGTTTCTGTTGAGGACAGCTGAGCCCTACGTGCAAATGATGATGATGCTTTCCAGGCATCTCTCAGAGATAACCAGCTCTTCTGGCACATATATCAAACCAACTCAGCAGCACATTATGCATTTCTTTGATTCTAGCGAGCCTCATTGCAACCTAGCTCCTGTATTGATTTCTGACAGAAAGCTTTGCCATAATAATGAGAGTATCAGAAGAAAAGGGAACATAGTAGGTATGTGCCTTTCCAGTAGCTATGCTCACAATATATATTTCTAGACCATCACAACCAACAGTTTGGTCACCTTCCCCTTCAAAAACACCCCAAAGGACCACCAAAGAGTGGTGAAATTCAGAGTGAAATGTTTTGATTGATACAGCTGCAAATGAAAACTATGCAGCTTCCCACTGCTACAACACAAAAAACCCAAGAAAGTTCAGGGATCTAACCAGGTATTGCGTTGCACAGTTTTGAAATGTGTCAAAGACATTGTTTAGGAGGAACGCCAGAAGAAACTACAAGCACAGTCACAGCTTCACCACCACACTCTGTGCCAGACTGCCTTTGTTTATACCACAGGATTTTTAAGAACACATTAATTAGGTAAAAAAACCTGGGCAGGCTGTTTCAGACTTTCTTCCTGATGCTAACAAATGGAAGGGGAAGACTGCAGGGGACAAAAATTAAATACAGACACTGCTTCTTTCATTTTCTTTAAAAAATGGTCAACCCTCTCATTTAGCCATCAATGCCAGTCTTGAAACATCAAGTTTTTAGCAAAAAACAAACATAGAGGAGATTGCAAAGAAGAGGTAATATGACAAATGGATCTAAAAGCAGGGAAATAGTAAAAAGTATAAATTTAACAAACAAATTAAAAATTTAACACATCACTTAAATTCATAGCTTCTTTACATGCAAAAAATGAGATTCTAAAAAGAATGAGCAGCACAGAATAGACTATAGCTGCATCTAACAACTGATTTTGACTATGGTAAAAATTTGAGATTGAGGTGGGTAGGGGAGAGGTTACTGACTGCTTCTTGGATCTTTGGGTTTTTTGCAAATTCTTCTGGACTTCCCAAAGGCATTCTCCCCAGTCTTGGGTAAGGTCAGGAGCTGTTTCTTTTGATGGCACTGGGGTATTGACTGATTACCTAGACCGAAAGTAAAATATTTCACTATGTCAGCAAGACTAGTGTTTTGCTATCCTTTTAGCATATTTGCATTGGTTAGGGTAACAAAGAACTTTTAAAATTTCTTTCTCTACTATACTCTACTCCTTGACTCTAACCAAGACTTGTAAAAAAAAGGTAATTGAGTTGACTGGGTAAGAAAAATTATCATTTTTAGCTCTTGACCTGAATATTGCAGAATATTCTGGGGTAGTGGCAATGGTAAGAAACTACACCTAGAAATGTAAGTCTTTCTACTGTTCCCACTCTCCCCCACGCAGTGAAACGAAAGTAGTTCACTGAATCCATCGTGACATCTTTTGCAACCTCTACTGAACTACTGGTATCAAAGGCTTCCAAAACCATCCTCTGCCCACAGAAACAGCGAGTCTGACAGAGGAATTATTGGGTGGTGATCTGTGACCTGTACTTATACATTTGTTTACATTAGATACCTATGTAAAGTTGCCCTTCCTGATCTCAAAATAAATGCTGTGCCTGTGAATCAGCTCATTCGCGGGAGTTCAGTGCAGCGTTAGGTTTGACGCAGCGCAAGACCTGTCTTGCCAGGAGACTCGCATGTTCTGAATAATTCAACATTTTCTTTTAAAGCATTCAAGTCTGTTCTTGATTATCTACAGAGAATCTGAACTTTTGATCAATCAGTTCAGGCATGTTCAATTTCAACACAGTTTGCCAGCTCAGGCAGAACTTGACACTGTGGCTACACTATTTTTAGGGCTAATTATGATCAAGAAAGAGAAGCAGCTACACCATTTTTTTAATGCACCTGAGACAATGATCCCTGGAAGCTACTTTTGTGTGTGTGTGTGGAAAAGCCTGAGTATTTAAAGAAGGGAGAAAAATCTTTGTCATTGGCTCAGATAAAGATTCTACCATGTTGCAGTGAACGTCAGAGCCAGAGCAGGTCCCACATGATTTGACAGCCTTTCAGAAGGCCAGGGGGCATTTGCAGGAATAGTGGCAAATCACCACAAAAGGCAGCAGGCCAGATGGGCATTACAGATTTTAGCTCAGTGCAGCTATGGCCAGAGAGCAGCTAATCCCCGTAGAGTCATCTGGATGCTTCTCATTCCTCCCCACTCACTGGCCTGAATGAAACTTCACACCACAGGGAAATTAATTTTGATGTTGCATTCTGAATGTTCCTAAAGGCCTATTTTTCCATAATACAACTAGTCCATATCATGATGGTATGAGAAGTAGCTCTTGACTTGACAGGTTTTAATGTTCTCACAATTGATTACAAACCATTTATAAACAACATTGCACTGAACTTGACGAAGAAACTACAAAAAAAGAAAAAATCTATGTGGCATGCCTTAATTGAATAAAACCTGGCTCTGTAAAAATGTTGACCATGTAAAAAGTAAGGGGAGAATCCTTCCTGAACAGGTTTTACAGTGGTGGCACAACCAACCGTTCTTTCCTCTCGTAGATGGAAAAGCAAGTGAAGTAATCACTTGCTAGTCTGCAGATAACAAAAGGAATAACAAATAACCAAAGAAAATAAAAACCAATAAAAAGCAATAACACACAGTCATCAGAATTTAACAAAATTAGGTTAGAAGTCTCTAGCAGTCTCTAGTCTGTTTCATGTCGAAAACACATGATCATCCCTGCAGCCTTGCAGATAACTGCGGGCAGAACAAGATGAAAAGCTGCAAACTGCTGCAAAAACAGGGATGTGAAATGATGAGACAGTGAATGAAAAGCTTTCATTTAGAGAATGCGAAGCAAAAACTAAACCTCAGAAATGACACACACACAAAAATAGCAAGATCTAAGGAAAACCTGCATATGAAAAACTGGAAATATCAGAATTAAACACAAAATTAATGTGTTGGGTCTGGCTGAGGTGGAGTTAATTTTTCCCACAGCAACCCCCATGGTGCTGGTCTTTTTATGGGTAGCTAGGAAGGAGTTGATAATACACCAGTGTTAGGGCAAGATGATAGGAGAGGCCACAGCCAGGACAGCTGACCCAAACTGACTAAAGGAATATTCCACACTATATGGTGTCTGCTCAACAGTACAAGCTAGAAGAAAGGAGGAGGAAGGGCGTGGGGACACAGACACACAGATGTTTGATTTTTATGACATTCGTCTTCTAGAGCATCCATTGCTTGTGCTGAAGTTCTACTGGGTTGGGTGATGGAAAGTAGAGAAAAAAAAAATTGTTTTCCTCTGCTTCTGCACAGCCTTTGTTTTTGCTTTATTAAACTGCCTTTATGCTGACTCCTGGTTTTTTCCAACATATATTCTCCCTCTTCCCCATCCTGCTAGAGTGGAGGGATAGAGCAGCTTGCTGGGAACCTGGTGTCCAGCCAAGCTCAATCCACCACAACTAATTAAGTATTTCATTGTTTGACAGGTAGGTGTTAAGTACAACAGTCAAGAACAAAAGCAACATTAGCTGCCACACTGCATAGACTGTCACTGCTGAGTTTTCTGCTGGGCAAACATTCTTCTCCCGGAAGCGTGAAGGTACAGCCAGGGAGCTCAAACTACCTGAACACTAGCCTCAAAACGGAGATTTGAGTCTGATTCAGCCTCGAAAAACCTTGGGTTTTAGCTTTTGCTCCAGGTTCTCTACATCCTCAGAACATCAGCTAGATGTGACTGAGGCATTGTCTCATGACTTCATTTCAACACAAGTTCCGGATCCATCTGTAACAACATAATTCTATCACATATGAATTATTTTAAGGCTCTAATAAAACTACTTCCAGACAGATGAAAACAGCACAAACTCCAAGTACAAGCTACTCAATTTTAAACAGGACACTCACCCGTTTTTAGAAGGTCACAATGGAAAAGTTTTATGTTGGTGTATTTTTCACATTAAAGTATTCAAGAAGTATATTCTATCATATAAGATACAATAAAAAGAACATAGAAAAGCTGTCTGGTGGGAAAAGAAATTAATATAAATTCTGTGCTTTCAGTTTTACCTTGGTCTGAACTTTTAAGCATCTGCTTTTGTTGCATGACTAGATTACAACATTTTCAATATTAAAACTGTTGGTTGATAGGTAAAAGGAAGATAACACTTTTGATGAAAGTTTGTTATGCATGGTTAAAATATTAGTAAAATAATCTCCTCAAAACATGCATAGATTATTCAAAATGTTTTGGGTTATTTTTTCCTGAAAATATATTATACTATACTATTAGTTCTAAATTCCAGCTCTAGTTACCTCTCAGGTGCATACTTAAAAGATAAATTGTGATTACACCATTCTATCTCAAAACCTATATTAAAATTGTTCTACAGTTCAGAATCATTTGCAGCATCAGCAAAAATACCCTCATCTGTTCTCTCTTGAAAACCTGGAGAAAATTTGCAAAATTAGTGAACAGACCATTAATTTCCACTCATCCTCACATTCTCTTTACTTTGGCTCCCCATACTTATTTTAGTGGGAGTTTCCCTGTGCTCTCACTGCTTAGGCATTTTGAAGGGCAAGTCAACTACCAAATCACTTGATAAAGGGAATCTTCTTCAGCTTATCTCTTGCTCAGTTTCATTCTGGACACCTGGTACACAACTTCATACACAGAAAAGCAGCCAACTACAGATGAAGCTTAGATTTCTCGATATTCAATGACACTCTGCACACTATAGCTCCTGCCTCCTCGTTGAAGACAGACAATTAGTCATGAAGAGTCAGAAAACAGATCTTTTTCTCCACCTTATGGAGGAGTTAAAAAAAAACCGAAACAAAACACTTTAAGTGTGGAAAGACTAGATTGTTATATGTTTCTCCTTCATTCCAAATTTTTCTACTTTTCCAAGAACTTTTGGCACTACAAAAGTTTTATATGGAAGCAATTAACATCCAAAAAGAGTTGGGTAATAAGAAAAGCAAGAGGCAGCTCTTACCAGTAATTTTCAGTAGAAGAGGGTTCATTACAGCCAAAGAGTAACATGTGATGGACTGTGTCCATGCTGGCATGAGGCTTAAAGTCCACTGAAAAACAAAATGGCAACACAAATAAGCGATCCATACTCTCACCTTAAGGTACCTAAGCAAGATTGTTTTGTGCCATTTTATTACTGTAATATTAGAAATAAGGTAAGTATGTCCCCACTCACTTATTTGCCTTCTGCATTCCACTTACACACTTTCCTCAAATTTTCATTCAACAGCCCACCTCCAAAGCTAAAACACTATACCTCACTTATGCATTAAGGAAAAGAAGTTCTAAGTTCCTAATCAAAACCATTGAATTTCCCCAAAAGGTTAAACAGGATACTTGGTTAACATATCAATGTATCCCAAACCACAATGTTTTACTGTCACCAGTCTAACTGCAATCTACCTTTGAAATTTGCACTTGTAATTTAATAATACTCTCCTACTTTTGTACTTCTTCATAAAAAAATACACAAACAGTAACTTACAGTTAAGAGCAACTAAAATCTTATGCATTAGTAATAGATTCTTCCAGTATTCTACCTCGTTAACATTTTTCCTGTATTTTTCTTGGGACAACAGTTCCAAGAAGGGATTATGATTGATTCTCACTAATACGTCAAAACCTTTGGAACGGAAAACAAGATTTGTTTAAAGTCAACAAGATCTCATCGCTCAAATATTTCTCATTATTAGGAACTTAAATATGAATGTTCACCTCTCAAATGTCTGTTCTTTATCCCTTGCCACAGATAAAATGCTATTTGGGTTTCTCAAGCATTTGTGATCCTGTTCAGCATACTAAAAATTTTCCAACATCATGGGAGTAATATTGACCATGGATACACAATGATGGCATTTCTGAAAATAAAGCCAGCTACATTCCTTTAAGACTACTGAAAAAATATGTCAGATGCAGGGAATGCAATGAAATGTTTCATGTAAGATAGAGAAGGACATTGGAGGTTTTTTACCCTTATTCTACAGCAGAAATTCCGAAGGCAAGTCACTCCTGCACTTGCATTACATAGATACTGAGGAGCCTACAAATAAATGTCTTTTAGCTCTTAACATATGGAGATGGTGAAGCTGCAAACCAGTGAAACACTATTCTGCTCCTGAGGTTTGTGGAATTATCTGCACTCTGAAGTCAGTATTTTAATTCGGAGCAAAGGCAGAGTCCCTGAAATGAATGATGATGTGGATTACTGTCCCAGTTTCATGAGGGAAAAAAAAATCAAATCGCTTCTGATCCAATTTCTGGAGCTGAGAACTGTTGTGGAAAGTAAAGAAAACCAGCCAGAAGTTAAGATTTGCAAGTCAAGTTTTAGCTTGAAGACACTAGGATGAGGTCAGACGGTAAGGAAATGAGCATGCGACAGCTGACGGCTTGGTCTGGGAAGTAAGAGATGCACCCACATGCTGTGGGAAGGCACTTTGAGTACCAGATATGAATTCAGAAGTACAAGATTTGCCAGCAGGATTAAAGTCTAGAGACAACCTAACATCTTTTCTTTCCTATAAACAAATTCTACTCTTTTCATACATAAAATCCTAACCTGTGTTACAGAAAGAGTTTTGGGTTTTATGTTTTTATCAGTAAAAATTAGTAGCGAAATTACAGTAGAGCATGGCAGAGGCAACCTGCCATTTTATACGGACTTTCCACCTTAGTTTTCAGGTGTTCCAGGTGTTTTAAGCTGCTGCTATCAATTTAAGTGAGAGATTAAATTTCTGAAGGAGTTTATAAGCAGTTCACACATGTGAAGCTTCATTAACTTTATTGTCAAAATTAATACCTGTACAAAATGTACTGTAAGTACCACCTATAAAGACAGCCTTCAATAAAGGTAAAATCGAAGGTTAGGCCTGTTAGCTGCTAAAGCCATCACCTGTCCTGCTGCTTAATACTATCTCACTGTTTCTTTTTATTTCTCTACCACTCTCCCATTGTGAGTATTTATTCTAATGAGTGTTTCAGGAAGCCCTTTATTCCCTCTAGACAGTGCTGATTACAATGATATCCTACTGCATGGACAGGACTTTTAAGTACTATTATAAAACACATTACAAATAGCTTACTAAATGCTGTTTT
Organism: Atrichornis clamosus; assembly: GCA_013400975.1. Lineage (NCBI taxonomy): Eukaryota > Metazoa > Chordata > Aves > Passeriformes > Menuridae > Atrichornis > Atrichornis clamosus. The sequence continues at coordinate 1,594 of WBMZ01001332.1, read as the reverse complement.
TACTAAGAAAAAACAATGCACCAGAGCTAACAAAGCAAAATCAGATTTCTTGCACACACTGTTTTAGCTGATACACCTCATCATTGCTTAAGGAAGTTTTGAAAAACCTCCTAGACAGCCTATGAGTTTAAGAGGGCTTTGTACAGGTGGTTACAAAGCTGTACAGCTATTTTCTTAGCAGCACACTCAGGCCTATAAACTCCCAAAGAGAGGGTTAAAAGAGACAAATAAAGTGCCATTTAAAAAACCTAATGTTGAAAAAGTCACACAGATTTAGGTGGGATTCAGGCCAAATGTACAGAATGAGAAAGTGGCTGGGGTTTGAAGGCACCATAAAGATCATCTCGTTTCAACCCCCCTGCCATGGGCAAGGACATCTCCTACTAGACCAGACTGCTGAGAGCTCCATCCAACCTGGCCTTGAACACTTCCAGGGATGGGGCACCCACAGCTTCTCTGGGCAACCTGTGCCAGTGTCCCACCACTCCCAGAGCTAAGAGTTTTCTCCTAATAGCTAATCTGAACCTACTCTCTTTCCATTCCCCTTTTTCTGACACTCCACGCTCTTGTAAAAATTCACTCTCCATCTTTCTTGCGGGCTCCCTTCAGGTACTGGAAGACCACAATTTAGTTCACCCCCNACTCCACGCTCTTGTAAAAATTCACTCTCCATCTTTCTTGCGGGCTCCCTTCAGGTACTGGAAGACCACAATTTAGTTCACCCCCAAGCCATCTCTTCTCCAGGCTGAACAATTCCAGTTTCTCTCAGCCTTTCCCCATAGGAGAGGTGCTCCATCCCTCTGATTATCTTTGTGTCTCTCCTCTGGACTCGCTCCAACAGGTCCATGTCCTTCCTGAGGTGGGGACTGTCACTACCAAAGGCTTAAGAAATAGCAAACAAAAGCCTTATTTTCCTAGTTGACAGCCTCCACATCTTACAGTAATGAACAGAAGATTACTCAATAGTTAATTTTTTAATGCATGGAGGAGTGATACAAATGATTACTAAAATAACAGTAGCAGTTTTGGTATACATACTTAATTGAAGTCTGACTTACTTTTTTGATCAAATACTGCTTAAAATTACAAACTCCAGGAGCAAGGGTAATGAACAGACAAGACAGTTTAATATTAACAGTGTGTACTTAAGCTATGTATTTAAAAAACTCATTTCTAAGAAGTTAATCTTTACAAATAACAATTCAATGAAATAGAGTTGATAGATTTTTTTTTAATATTGCTGTCTTGTCTAGAACAGAATCAACTTCAAAGAAATTTATCAACAATTCAGTGTCCAGAGTTTGGCAAATTGGGGAGACATTAGAGGACTTCAGCATAGTTAAGACATCATTGGTTGGCAACAGAAAAGTGTATACATGCCATAATAGAGTAACAATCTAGAGCTTCTCAGTGTCATTTACGGATGAAAAGTAACAAACCATCTAATTACTGCAATTTGTGTTGTTGAGTGTAGGAGGCTCAATTTAATTTCTACAGCACATTCTGACAGATAGGGAGTTACAGTGAGTCAGTAAGAAAAAGACATTTATTTACTGGTCACCCATGTGAATGAATGTAAGCAGGTGAAGATGAC